>JAXIVD010007191.1:2500-21029 GCA_036785275.1 Cancer borealis
GTGTCGAACTTCGGTTCGCCATGAACGCCCGTGGAGCTCACCGCCGGCGGGGAAAGAAACAGGACGAGAGGAAAACCACCAGTTCTACGCATCTCGCTAAACAAGACAACGCTGACGCAGTTTCTTCTGAAGATATTGATGTAGAGTGTTACATTATTAACAATATGGGTACACTGAAGGGTTCTGCCATTGAAATACCTATTCAAATCCAGTCTAGAAACCTCACGATGCAAGTGGATACTGGTGCTGCCATTTCACTTATTTCGAAATCCACCTATGAAAACATGTTTAGTGACATTCCACTCGAGTGTTTTAGAAACAGACTGACTACATATACGGGACAAGTTATGAAGGTTCACGGATGTGCTAAAGCGGCCGTTCAGTACAGTGATCAGCACGTACACGACTTACCGCTTGTTGTTGTGGACCGAGACTGCCCTTCGCTGCTGGGCCGTAATTGGCTGTCACGCATTCGTTTGGACTGGCCAAATATATGCAGTGTGGTGCAAAACAACGTGGAAGACGTCCTGGTGAAATATCCTGAGGTGTTAAGATGCAGCCTCGGAGAGTACAAGGGATCATCAGTGAAACTCTTTATTGACAGTACTGCTAAGCCTCTATTTTTTAAAAGCAAGACCTGTGGCATACGTAATCAAAAGGAAAGTACAGGAGGCCATCGAGAATAATGTGCAGCTTGGTATATGGCAGCCGGTTGATTATTCTGACTGGGCAGCACCCCTTGTTCCCATTGTGAAAAGTGATGGTTCAGTAACGCTATGCGGGGACTACAAAATTACTATAAACCAAGTATGCAGAGTGGATCCTTACCTCCTGCCCAGGATTGAAGATATATTTGCAGAGCTTCGGGGAGGTAAGAAATTCTCCAAAATTGACTTGCATTCTGCTTATTCTCAGATTCCTGTTCAAAGAAATATTTCAAGAATACTTGACTGTTGTAACAAATAAACTGGCGACCGCCAGGATTTCCACAGTAAAGTAATTGGTTACTTCATACCAGGATTTCCACAGTAAAGTAATTGGTTACTTCATACTAGGATTTCCACAGTTGTTTTTCATTTTGTGTGTGTTTTAAGCCTTACTTGTTTAGCCATCATGCCTATCATTAGCGATAAGGACACTGCAGATTTCATTAGTGGTGAACGCACTATGGATGATTTTGTTTCTCTCTCAGTGTCTGAGCTGAAAGTAGTTTGTAATCTTTTGGGATGTGAGTCAGTCACCACTCTTAACAAAACTGATTTGGTGAATTTCTTGTCGCACAGACAGTTTCCTGAATTTGAAGGGGAGTCTGGAACTGGTGACATTTTGTTACTTACTCACGCTCAGAATGATACCTCAGATGATGAAAATAATCAGCAGACACAAGTTGAACGATCTGAGCAGAGTAATAGTGATTCACAGAACAGAGCTGATTTCTTTAGTTTGAGACAATTAGAGTTGCAAGTCAAGCTTGAACAAGCCAAAAATTTGATCTTGGATAAATAAATTCAGCTCGCTACTCTGAATAACTTGCGTGTGTTAGTAGCAGTAATGTTTCACACACACCCCAGTTTAATCTGTCTAGTGCAGTTAAAGTAATGCCCAAGTTTTCTGTAGATAATGTTGATTAATTTTTCTGTGCTTTTGAGCGACTTGCTCGTGTGATGAATTGGCAGCCGACTTACTGGACTGTTTTATTACAACGGGCTCTCACTGGTAAAGCACAGCGTGCTTATGTCTTTTTGCCTGACAATGATGCTGAGGATTATGCCATTGTCAAGGAGGAAATTTTTAAGGCATACTCTTTAGTTCCGAAGTCTTATCGCAAACGGTTTCGAGGACTTTACAAAAAGTCTGACCAGACTTATCTGGAGTTTGCCTCTAGTAAAAGGAATGTCCTTGGAAAATGGTTGAAGTCCAAGGATGTGTCTGATTATGATTCACCAGTGAACCTGATTCTTGTCGAGGATTTCTTGCGGACAGTTAGCAAAGATGTAAATATGTATTTAGTTGATAAGGAATTTGACACTATTGAAGAGGCAGCAAAGCAGGTAGATTGTTTTTCTCTCAGGCAAGGCAAACACAATAATAATTCCTCACTCCCACAGCAGCAGGCTTTACCATGCACCACTTCCCCTCGTTTTAAACGTAAAGATGGGAAGCCAAGTAATGCGGGCACAACCCCTAATAAAGTTCATTCAACCATCACCTTACAAGACACCCAACTCACAAAATCGTACTTGTACGTTCTGTGGTAGAAATGGTCACACTGCCACTTTTTGTTGTCGGCGTTTGAAGGGTTATGAAAAGCCCAGACCTGTGATGTGTGCTTGTGGATCATTTGTTCCCAGCACCAGTTTTCCTACATCTACTGATGTTTCAGTTGCCAAACACAATGCCACCAATGGATCTCAGGACCTGCCACTTGCGTCTAAAAGCGCTTTGTCGACTACTAATCAGCATGCTTCTTCTGTATCTGAGCACACTTTGGTCAACGAACTTTTTGCCTCTGCTGAGAAGTCAGTCGCTTTTCTAGCACAGCCTTGTAGGTCTGATGTTTCTCTGCAGGATGTTAATGCACCTGTTTCTGACAAGGATCCAAATTTAGGAACCTATGGAGCATTCCTTAGTACCAGCACAGTTTCTGTGAAAGATAATTTAGTCCCTGTCTCAGTTTTGCGAGATATTGGCTCGCTTCAAACACTCATTCGTAAGGGTGTAATAACAGGTGAACCTACCGGCAAGTTTGTAGTTTTATCTACTTTGTGGGGACAGGATACTGCACCCGTAATTAATCTGACCATTAATACCAAATGTTACTCTGGACATGCTACTATAGCAGAGGTACCAGAATTGCCAGTACCAAATGTAGATATTCTACTTGGGAATGACCTCACTATAGCAACATTGACCGTACATTTCCGACACCTATTTTGCAGGAACAGCCTGATACTTCAGCTGAACTGCTGTCTTTGGAGGAAGATCTACCAGAAATTTTTCCTCTGTGTGCTGTAACTAGATCTATGACGCAAGCTAGGCGTGCTGTATCGTCTGGTCTAAATAAAGAGTTGGACCATGATGAGATTGAGGTGGAGAAGGAGGAAGACTATAACCTTTCTCTTCTTTTCCAGCCATCTGTGCTTCCTAACCAGTCCTTTTCAGATCGAAAGGTGGGAAGGAAAGCCTTAGTGAAAGCCCAGAGGGAGGATGTGTCTTCACTGCCCTTGTTCGAGCAGGCTCAAGAGTCGGAGAGTGAGTCTGGCTTCACTACCAAATATTTCTTCGATGGAGGCGTGCTGTTTAGACGCTGGTTGCCCCCTAACTATTCCCAGGATGACGCAGCATGGGCCGCTGTCAAACAGGTCGTAGTACCCAGTATATACCGGAAGGCACTTCTCGAGCTAGCCCATGATGGACACTTTGCTGGCCACTTTGGTGTCAGAAAAACCCAGGACAAGTTTTCACGGAACTTTTACTGGCCCCATTTCAAGTGTGATATTGCAACCCATGTTAGATCGTGCCCTGTTTGCCAGAAGATTGGTAAGCCCAATGCAAAAATCCCTCTTGCCTCATTGATATTTGTCCCTCATGTACCAGAACCATTTTCTGTAATTCAGATAGATATAGTAGGCTCATTGCCCAAAACCACTACGGGTCATATTTTTTTATTAACTATGTTAGATGTTTCCACTCGTTATGTACATGTTACTCCTCTTAGAGTTATTTCAGAAAAGAATATTGTGAAATCTTTGTTAGATTTTTTCAGCCACTTTGGTATGCCCCGCCGTATTCAGACGGATGGAGCTTCTTATTTTGTTAGATGGTGATAGACGAACGAAGAGGATGTACTGTAATTGTGTCGCGTGGTTTTGGAGGTAATGCCAAACCTCGTTTGTGCCAGGCTGTCTGTGAGTGATTGAGTAATATTATTATGTTGCCTGCCTATTATATTATTTGTTTATTTGCTTGTGTGTTCAACCCAGACCTTTATGTCAGTTGACAACTGGGCGATTAAGTTAGTTCCCTGCCTTAAACTCATTTATAGCATTGTATTTTATTGTAGTGAATCTGTGTATGTTAGTAACCTTTGGAATAGTGACAGCGACGTGTGCCTGTATGCGTTGGTGTTAAATTGGCCTTCATTTGTTAAGGTTATATTAGTTAGCCTACTGTGGAAATTACAGGCTTTAAAATATACTTTTTCGTTGTGTTAGCTATCGCTGTAACTACAGCTACTGTTGTTATTTTTGTTTTTCTATTTATTTTGTTTAATAAATTTAAGTTAGTAATATCGCCTTTTATTTTCACTTCATGTTTGTTGTTTGTCTTAGTGTTACAGTAGAACCTGGCATATTAGAATAAATTCTCCCCTTCACTTGTAACACTGTGAACACTCATTTGGGTCTTTTTAGAGTCAAACGTCTTCCTTTTCGTGTCAACGCTGCTGTTGGGATTTTTCAACGCATCATCAGCAATGTATTGAGAGGTCTAAAAGGTATTAGTGTCACCTTGATGATATTTTGATAACTGGCAAGAATGACAAGGAGCACCCTCACAACCTCGAACAAGTAATGATGCGTCTCAAGCTTGCAGGGCTACAAGCCAAGAAAAAGAAATGTTCGTTCCTGCAAGCTTCTGTGGAATACTTGGGCCATCGTATTGATGCTGAAGGACTTCATCCCACGAACGAAAATGTCCGGGCTGTGAAGGAGGCTCCTAAGCCATCAAACAAAACTGAGTTAAGGTCATTTCTTGGTCTCATAAATTATTCTGCAAAATTCCTGCCTAACTTATCTAATATTCTCTCTCCCCTATACCCTCTGACTAAGAATGACGTTGCATGGAGATGGGGAAAAGCAGAGCGTGTAGCTTTCCAGCGAGCCGTCGGCTTGATCAGCACTTCACAAGTGCTGGTTCACTACAGCCCTGATCTTCCTATGCTGCTTGAGTGTGACGTCAGTCCCCGTGGCCTGGGTGTTGTGCTCTCGCATAAATTCCCGGACGGAACCGAACGACCTGTGGACGACCGAAAATTCATTTTTGTGACTGATCATAAACCCTTAACTAACCTGTTCGGAAGAAATGCAGCAGTCCCTACCGTTGCCTCGCTTCGTGTACGTCGTTGGGCGCTGACGTTATCTGCTTATAACTACAACATTCAGTACAAAAGAAGTCCAGACAATTCAAACGCAGACTCCCATAGTCGTCTTCCACTTCCAGACCTACCACTGTAGCAGTATCCCCTTAAAGACTTAGAGAACGTGTGGTACCCGTTCCCTAAGTATGTAGGTCGAGCAGCCACAACTATTATTATATTGTACAAAAATTACTAGTATATGGATTTCGTGGTCCGGCCTTTAAGTGGTTCCAGTACTATCTCAACCAAAGAAAACAATACACAGTTTATAATAGAAAAACTTCTTGTCTTAAATCCATTAATTGTGGTGTGCCTCAAGGCTCTATTTTAGGACCAATTTTGTTTTTAATATATATCAATGACATAATACGGTGTAGCAATAAACTTAATTTTGTTCTTTATGCAGACGATACAAAAATTTTTTTACAAGGAAAACACCTCAACGAACTCAAAAATACATTAAATGAAGAGCTAGAACAAGTTTCAAACTGGATAAAAAGTAATAAACTTACATTAAATATTTCAAAGACCCACTTTATGTTATCTCACTCATTAAATCAATCTAGTGACATTGAAATTAAAATCAGCAACAACAAAATAAATAAGGTAAAAGACATCAATTTTTTAGGAATTATCTTAGATAATAGTTTAAATTGGCAACCACAACTCAATGAGATGAAAATCAAAATCTCCAAGATCTCAGGTATTATATATAGAGTAAGGAATTTTATAAACTGTGACTGTATAAGACAAATATATTTATCAATTGCATATCCACACATGACTTACTGCTCATCAATTTGGGGAGGATCAATCAAAACATATTTAAATGATATTACAATAGCACAGAAGAAGCTAATCCGGATCATGTTCCATAAACAGAGATATGCTCACACTAATCCACTATTTGATCAAAACAAACTACTCAAATTTCAAGACATAGTATATCTTCAAACATGTTTATTTGTATATAAAGCTCTCCATAATTATCCAATAGACAATGATTGTATATACCTCTCCTACAATACTGATACCAGAAGGCCCAAAGATCTCAGACTCCCACTATGCAGGACAACACATGCACAACAAAACATCCTTTTTAGAGGAGCAAAAGTATGGAACCAACTCCCAGATCACATGAAAAACATCACGACGCTTAACTCTTTCAAACATAAATCAAAGCTCAAGATTTTTGAAAATTACAAGCAACATAATTGAAAATGTACATTTGATTATTGTTATACATGTTTTTTATTGCTCACATTATTAATTATATTGCTATTAATATTAAATTAATTTATTGTTATACATGTTTTTATTGTTCACATTATTACTTATTTTACTATTATTACTATTATTCATTATTATTTCCATTTTCATCTACAATGTCTTATCATAGATTCTAGATATGTTTTTCAGTTTGCAACATTGTTTTCTTTTCTTTTCTTTTTAACACTATTATTTCATGTTTTCTTTTCTTTTTTTCTTTTCTTTTTAACACTATTATTTTTTTTTTTTTTTTTTTTTTTTTTTTTTTATTATTATTATTATTATTATTACTATTATTACTATTATTATCATTATTATTACTATTATTATTATTATAATTACTATTATTACTATTATTATTATTGTTATTATTATTATTATTATTATTATTATTATCATAATTATTATTATTACTTTATTATCATTAAGATAAATTTTACATACTCTGTAATTAAATTCACATGACTCCACGACTGTTCAAATTTTAAAAAATGTCAAGGCATCAGGTCCATAAAAGAGTCTCGACTCAATGGACCGCGGCTTGTATATATGTAAATATTATATATTGTATATGTATATTATGTTAAGCCCAATAAACAATCAATCAATCAATCAATCAATTATAAACCTTGCATTTTTATATTTTTCATTATTTTCATTATTTTCATTGTTTTCATTATATATCTTTATTTATGTTTTCCTTTTGTTTATATTATTATGTATTTTGTTACGCTGCACATCACCATACATATTCAACTTGTCACGCTCTGTCCTCGGACAGCGCGCATTTACCATTTGTTAAAATTCTTGTTCAAATTTCTACTTTATTTATAGATACTATATTTTTTTATAATAAACAACCTCAATTGGAGATTGAGTTTTCCTCTCTCCAGTCGACCAACCAGCACCCCAGTCACTCCACTAGGCACAGCTCTTACAATTGGTGATCCGGAGTGATTAGCTATGGTTATAAGTGGCATATAGCCTGTGCTATCAAAGAGCACATTTCTCCCAGTGTGATGGTCTGAGTCTCATAAGACTTATTCGCTAGATCACTCCTATGGCAAAAAGCCCTGCCTCCTTTATGGTGTTCGCAGGATTGAGCCTAAGGTCAGGAGAAAATTACACTTCTGTGTAATTGCCACTTATGAGATTATCCCCTCCCACCCACCCTGGCACCTTCTGTGCCATTTAAGACGCCGTCACTGCGTCTTCGGCACAGCCTATGCGCTTTTAGCCCGGCCCATGCCTCCTCAGACGCCTTACTGCGTCTTCAGCCGCCTCATGCGCATTTCTGACGCCTTCATGCGTCATCACCAACCCCAGCGCCCTCAGCGCCCACAATGCGCCTCTGTGTTTTCAACACCCCTTTGCACCCTCAGTGCAAATTAATGTCCAATCCCTGCCCCCCGCCTCGCGGCGTTAAAGTGATCAACTCCATCACCACTCACCGCCCTGTGGATTATTCAACGCCCTGTGGATTATACATCGTCCTGTGGATTACTCCACTCTCCACCACATAGTCTTCAGGCAGTTCTGTGCAGACAACGCTCCAGCAGACCCCCTCTCCCACTACCGTATCGTCTTCCTACACTCCCAGGCGTCAAGGTCGCTCTCACAGCTGACACGGACTACAGATGCAAATCGTCTCTTTCCGTCAGCTTCACGACCTCTCTCACCCTGGCAGCGACTTCACGGTACACCTGGGGAGGACGTCAGAATGGATCCAACACCTGCATCTGCCCTATCAAGCCTCAATGGTGGCTTGGCACTTGACCTCTTCGGCTCCCTGCCACCCTCTGCCGGTTACCACCCGCAATCGTATGGTCATCGCCAGCCTCATGGATTTCACTCAACACTGTTCCCAGGCAACCACAGGATTCTCGTTCCTCCTTCCTGGTCACTAGGGGAGGGGTATTGTAGCAGTCTCCCCTTAAAGAGTTAGAGAACGTGTGGTACCCGTTCCCGAAGTATGTAGGTCGAGCAGCCACAACTATTCTAAACCTTGTATTTTTATATTTTTCGTTATTTTCATTATTTTCATTGTTTCATTATATATCTTTATTTATGTTTTCCTTTTGTTTATATTATTATGTATTTTGTTACGCTGCACATCACCATACATATTCAACTTGTCACGCTCTGTCCTCGGACAGCGCGCATTTACCATTTGTTAAAATTCTTGTTCAAATTTCTATTTTATTTATATATACTATATTTTTTATAATAAACAAGAGTTTCGACTTGACAGCTAAAGCGAGAGGACGTGCGTGCTCCTTCTCCTGGTCAGCCAGGTGTAGTCAGGTCAGGTTAGGTCAGGCCGCGCGTCGGGCCCGACCCCGCGTGTTCTGAAAGACAACGATGGCTTCCAACTACAGTGCTGCCACGACCCCCGCCGTGTCCTTGGGTGCCGGATCTGGGATGGGGAAGCGGGCCTTGGATCTGTCCACCTCCGACTCCCCACCGCCGCAATCCACCCCCAAGAAGACCGCCCGAAATCTCGGGCGTGAGTTGGTTCACGCTGGCGAGGACCACAGTGAAATTAGTGATTGTGATAGTGATAGCGGGGCGAGCGAGCCTCCTCCAGTGATCGACCTCTCCTCGAACGAGGGGCGCCAGGAGGGCGAACAAGGCCAAGTGGGCGCAGAGCAGGGCGATGGCTGGACCCTAGTGGGGAGGAACGGCCGAGCTGCCCTCCACCAGATCCCCCCGCGGCCCAAGTTCAAGCTGGGCTCCCTCGGGGACCACGAGACCGCCTATCAGGCCATCACGGCGCTGGAGGAGGAGTATCCTGCACTGAAGATGGAGGTAAGGCCCAACCTCAAGGCGGAGTACGTCCTCACCCCCAAGGACGAGGCCTCCGCGACCTTCCTACGACGACTCGCCGAGGAAGGAAACAGGGTGCTCCTCCTTGACCCCAACCTGAGGAGGCACAAGGTGGTGCTTCAGCGCTATCCCCTTGACCTCCCCCTCGACGCTGTGAGGAACCACGCCAACGTGCTGTCCGCCACGCGACTACGAGCCACGCGGGACAACATCCCCACTAGGCAAGTGTTGGTCGAGCTACAGGGGCCGCCGCCTGCCAAGCTAGACCTGGGCTGCTGGGGCTCGTACACCCTGCGAGGCTATCAAGGCGAGCCTGTCGGGTGCTACAGGTTCCAGAGATTCAACCACCTGCAGGTAAGGTGTGCCCACTCAGCCAGGTGCGGGGTGTGCAGCGGGTCTCACCCGACGGAGGAGTGCATTGGTCGACACAAGGCCAATGAACCCACCACAGCCAAGTGCCCCAACTGCGGGAAAAAGCATCATGCTTGGAACCCGCAGTGCCCTGAGAGACTCCGAAGGATGCGGAGGCCCCCCCAGCGACAACGGCATCAACAGGAGCAACCACGTAGCGGCCCCCAGCACCCACAGAGAGGAGAACCACCACACGACCAGCAACAGCGCGAGCAACAGCGGCAATACCGCTCTGTTCCCGCCCTGCCGCATGAAAGACCAGCCTGGGTCAGCCAGGCTCCCCCCACCCGGGACCCCACCCCTTCCCAGGCCAGAACAGATGGGAGACAGCCACCGCCCGGGAACGAGGCCGCCGCCGCCGTTAATCCCCCAGCACAGCCACCCCACCGCCCCAGAGACAAAATGGCGCCAGATCCCGCCGCCGCCGTGGCCGCCCACGCAGCAGCAGCCAACGGCGCCAGACCCAGCCTAACAAAGCCCCTGCCGCAACCTCCGCGACGCCGCCAGTGGAGCTTCGCACGGCACCATCCGCGGCATCGCCTACAGCACCGTCTACGGCATCGCAGGCGGATAGCGGGCGCCCCACGGGTGCCTTGGGCGAGGAAATGCGTGGCCTGGTGCGTGTGATCGTGGAGAGGCTGGTGGAGGAGGTGAGGCGACTCATCCTCAGCCGGCCGAAACTCATCGCTCAGGAAGACGTGGGCGAGCTTCTCCTCCAGGAAGCGGCGGCCGTCATCACAGGAGGCGCCTGTCATCCCCCGACAAGACAGAGGGAGCTCGAGCAGCGGCCCACGCCACCAGCGGACCAACCTCGTTAAGATGGAGGGGCACAGTAACGCCACGACCACTCGCGCGGCGCCGACGGCGGCCGCCCCCAAGCTCCAAATCCTACAGTGGAACGTGCAGGGACTCCGCCCCAAACGACACCAGGTGCTACAGTCCGTGGTCGAGGAAGACCTCGACGTGGTCCTCCTCCAGGAGACACTGGCACCAGCCGACTTTGAATGGAGGGTAGCGGGATACACTCTCCACTCGCTGGCCGCCACGCCTGGGGGCGCCCGCGGCTGCTTGGCGCTGGTGAAGAGCGCCATCCCGCACCGAAGGGTTCGCCAACCAGTGCACTGCGGGGACGGTGTGGAGGCCTTAGCGCTGGAGCTAGAGGTAGGAGGTGTCTCGCTCACGGTGTACAACCTGTACAGGAGCCACAGACACCTCTTGGAGGCAGGGGAACTGCTTAGGTTGGCCGAGCACTCCAGCCTCCTGGTGGCGGGCGACTTCAACGCCCACCACCCCGTACTGCAGTCAGTGTCTCCCGCCAACGAGACGGGCCGCCACCTTGCAGTGCTGCTCGAGGAGCTCCCTCACGTCAGGCTCCTCAACACTGGGGAGCCCACCCACACCCGGGGAGGACGGCTAGACCTCACCTTCGCGTCAGGTGACCTGACACCTGGCGCTACTTGGCAGGTGCATCCCACCCTCACCAGTGATCACTACGCCACCCTCACCACCCTGGCGGTGGCGCCGCCCGTCCCGCAACGACCACCACCACGTTGGGACGTTAGGAGAGCCGACTGGACCAGGTTTCAGGCCGGCCTGAACGAGTGGTGGACCGCCTACGAGCTGCCGGGAGACCTGCACCGACAGGAGAGAGACCTGACGGCGGCCATTCAGAGGGCAGCCGACGCCGCCATCCCCAAGACCTCCCCAGGCCGCCGCCGCCGCCCGGACTGGTGGTTCTACTGCGAGGAGGTGAGAGAACACAACCACCGCGTCAACATCCACCGCAAGCTGTACAGGAAGCAGCCAAACCCCACCACCCTGAGGCTGCTGTAGGAGGTTGTGAACCGCGCTCGGGTGGTGTCTAAGCGAGCCAAGGAGGCAAAGTGGCTGCAGTGGTGCGCCACCTTCAGCCAGCACACCTCCCTGGGCCAGCTGTGGAGGAGTGTGCGTACCGCCACGGGTGCCGCTCCTCCCCGCCCTCCAGCCCACCCACACCCGGAGCAGGAGGCGGAGAGGATCGTGGACACCTTCACCGAGCGAGGCTCCAGCACCCAGCTCCCTCCCCGCACGCGCCACCTCCAGCAGCAGCTGCGGCCACTCCGCGACGAGGCGGTGAGGGACGCCTGCGAGGGACCTGACGCCGCTGACGTGCCTTTCACCCCCCAGGAACTGGCCAGGACACGGAGGAAAAGACGCGACACGGCCCCGGGGGCAGACGGAGTGACGTACTCGATGCTGGCTCATGTTGGGCCAGCCGGGGACGCCGCGCTGCTGTCCCTGCTCAATGAGTCCTGGCTGGCGAGCCGCCTGCCTCCCGCGTGGAAAGAGGCGGACATCCAACCAATCCCCAAGCCCCGGGAACCCGCCAAGCTGAGGCCCATCTCTCTCAACAGCTGCGCCGCCAAAACCGCCGAGAGGATGGTGTTGTCCCGCCTGCAGTGGCGCGTGGGTGCCCTCCACCCCCACGTGTTTGGCTTCACCCGCGGTTTAAGCACGGCGGACAGCATCATCACCCTCCTGACGCGGGTCAACCACCGCCCCACAGTCGCAGTCTTCCTCGACCTAGAGAAAGCGTTCGAGCTGGCCAGCCCCCACGCCATCCTCGCCGCCCTCGCGGGGAAGGGGGTTCGAGGAAGACTGCTCGCCTGGCTCCGTGACTACCTCCAGCACCGCCGCGCCCGGGTTGAACTCCAGGGCCACAAGTCCAGCTTCCGCGAGCTCGAGAACGGGACGCCCCAGGGCGGCATCCTCAGCCCGTTCCTTTTCAACCTGCTGATGGAGCAGCTGGTTGACCTCCCCTTCCAGGAGGGCACCGTGTTGCTCAGCTACGCGGACGACCTCGCTCTCGTAGTTACCGGGCGGGGCAAGCACCTCAGCGGGGCTCAGCGGGCGCTGGACCTCATCACGGCCAAGTGCGAGGAGTTGGGCCTCAAAATCTCATCTGATAAGTCTCGAGCCATGGCCATCAGAGCAGCCACTCCGGCCGACCGGCTGAGCGTCCAGGGCATCGGACTGGCCTGGACTGGCTGCTACCAGTACCTCGGGGTGTGGCTGGACTCACGACTGTCCTTCGCGGCGCAGCTCACATACCTGAGGGAAAGGACGCAGGCCAGGCTAAATGTCATGAGGGCCATGACGCGGCCTGGCGCGGGGGCCACCTACGACGTCCTGCGCTTGTACTACGTGCAGGCGGTGCGCTCCTTGGTAGACTACAGCGCACCAGTCCTCACCTCGCTCTCCCCCAGCCAGTAGGCGCGGCTGGAGGTAGTGCAGAACAGCGCGATGAGGACCATGCTGGGGGCGCCAAGGTGGTGCAGCGCCTGCGTGATGCAGAGTGAGGCCAAACTGGTGCCCCTCGCCACCAGGGTGGACTACATCGCGACCTGCCATGTGGCCCGGATCCTTCACCGCGACGCAGAGGGCCTCGTGCAGCGGAGGCTCCGGATGGCCGTGGCACAGGACAACGAGTGCCTCCGTGGTAATCCATGGCTCGCCAACACCTCACGGGCCGCTAGCGTCCTCGGCTGCGTGGAAAGGTGGAAAGTTGGCCCTGGCAGTGGCAGGAGGCCGATGTTCCCGCCCCCACCTTCCACGCCCCGCCCCCGTGGGAGCCACCCGTCGCGGAATTCACCGCTACACCCCTTCCAGCCAGAAAGGCCCTCTGCATCCCCCAGAAGATGCAGCAGTGCGCTCTTATGGCCATGGAGGAGATCACGGAGCCGGGCGGTGCTGTTTACTTCACCAACAGCTCTGTGGATCCTGAGCACGGTACGTCGGGCGCCGCGGCCGTCACCGGGGGCACGCAGTTGTCGTGGAGGACGTCGGACCACTGTTCTTCCCTCCAGACCGAGTTGGTGGCCATCCTCCACGCCCTCGAGCACGCCCACCGTCGACCAAGGGCGACGGTGTTCATCTACACAGACTCCTTGGCCGCGCTGGAGGTCCTGCAGCAGCCACACCACAGCGACAACGTGCGGCTCGTCACCTCCATACTGGGCAGCCTGCAGAGTCTGGTCGCGCAGGGGAGGCGGGCCAGACTGCACTGGATTCCCAGCCACGTGGGGATTCGGGGCAACGAGGCTGCGGACGAGGCCGCCAAACGAGCCGCCGCAGGCCCCACCATCACCAGGCACGTGCCGCCCAGCCGGCAGCAGGTGAAGGCGCGGGCGAGGCGAGCCGCGGCCTAACACACCCATCAGAGGCACCGGGAGCTGGACGCCAGCAAAAGGCAGGCGGCCTGGTACACCGCCGCCACGGACTACCTCCCACTCGATGCCGCCCGACAACAGCCCAGAGAGGACGGCGTGCTGCTACAGCGCGTCAGGCTCGGGTACTGCACCCGGGAACAGCTGGGCGAGGACTTTGAGGGACAGGAGTGTGCCCACTGCGGAAGGCACAGCCGTCTTCCGTTGGTGCAGTACCTCCTGTCCTGCCCCGCCACCGCCCGCCTAGGACCGGTGCCAGCTGCAGCCGCTCAACCTGCCGCCGGCGGCCTCTTGAGCGGGCGCGAGGTGAAGGCTGCCCTCCTGGTCCGTCACACCCCCCCAGGCCTGTTGTTGGAGGTGCTCAGAGCAGCACCTCCTCCCCGCTGACCACTGCTGCCCCACCCCGCCACACCATCACGTGTCCCTCTTGGAGCGGGACAGGCACTCCCGTTTTGTACAAGTACAAAATCACATACATAAGGTAAATATATATAAAATTTGCACAGTACAATGCGGGCGTCGGTCCGCCAGTGAGGCGGACCGACGCCCGCATTGTACTGTGCAAATTTTATATATATTTACCTTATGTATGTGATTTTGTACTTGTACAATAAACCTAAACAAACAATATAATAAACAACCTCAACTGGAGATTGAGTTTTCCTCTCTCCATTCGACCAACTAGCTACACAAGCACTCCCGAGCACCAGCTCTTACACCACGACGTAGACATGTCCCTAAGGAATTGAATTTAGGGATTGGAATGCTGGACTCGGATCAAATAGTGAACACTGACGTTATACGACGGGAGACCAGACGCAACACGTGCTTTCACAGGTGTTGCAGTGGGTGCGATGGGGTTGGCCCCCAAAAGATCCAGGTGGTGTCTATGGGCTTTATTACACTAGGAGCTATGAAATATCTCTTAAAGATGACTGACTCCTGTGGGGGCCTCATGTGATTATTCCAGAGGGATCCCGAGGTGCCGTGCTGGAACTACTTCACGAAACCCACATTGGTATAACAAGGATGAAAACACTGAATCGTAGCTACGTATGGTGGCCGGGTATAGACAAGGACGTGGAAGGTACCACGAAGGCTGGCATGGAATGTGATAAGCAGCAGAAGGTTCCCGAACTTGCGGAACTACATCCATGGGAGTGGCCGTCAGTCCCGTGGTCAAAAATACACGTTGACCATGCTGGGCCATTTATGGGTAAGCTTTTTCTCATTGTAATTGATTCCCATTCAAAGTGGCTGGAGGTTAAGTTAGTGTTAAATACTTCTACTAATGCTACAATAGATGCTCTCAACTCCATATTTGCTACGCATGGCCTATCTATGACATTTGTTAGTGACAATGGAACAGTTTTCACAAGTGAAGAATTCAGCAAGTATTGCCACAAAACCGGCATCAAGCACATAAAGACAGCACCAAGACATCCCTCTACTAACGGTCTGGCAGAGCGAGCCATCATAACCATTCAAAGGTTACTAACATACACATATTCACTACAATAAAATACAATGCTATAAATGAGTGTAAGGCAGAGAACTAACTTAATCGACCAGTTGTCAACTGACATAAGGGCCTGGGTTGAACACACAGGCAAATAAACAAATAATATATAAGGCAGGCAACACAATAATATTACTCACTCACTCACAGACAGCCTGGCACAAGCGAGGTTTGGCATCACCTCCAAAATCACGCGACACAATTACAGTACATCCTCTTCGTTCGTCTATCACCACCCAACAAAATAAGAAGCTCCATCCGTCTGAATATGGCGGATCATACCAAAGTGGCTGAAAATATCTAACAAAGATTTCACAATATTCTTTGCTAAAATAACTCTAAGAGGAGTAGCATGTGCATAACGAGTGGAAACATCTAACATAGTTAATAAAAACATATGATCCCTAGTGGTTTTGGGCAATAAGCCTACTATATCTATCTGAATTACAGAAAATGGTTCTGGTACATGAGGGATAAATACCAATAGGGCAAGAGAGATTTTTGCATTGGGCTTACCAATCTTCTGGCAAACAGGGCACGATCTAACATGGGTTGCGACATCACGCTTGAAATAGGGCCAGTAAAAGTTCCGTGATAAATTGTCCTGGGTTATTCTGACACCAAAGTGGCCAGCAAGGTGTCCATCATGGACCAGCTCGAGAAATACCTTCCGGTATATAATGGGTACAACAATCTGGTTAACGGCGGCCCATGCTGCGTCATCCTGGGAATAGTTAGGGGGCAACCAGCGTCTAAACAGCACGCCTCAATCGAAGAAATATTTGGTAGTGGTGCCAGACTTACTCTCCGACCCTTTAGCCTGCTCAAACAACGGCAGTGAAGACACATCCTCCCTCTGGGGCTTTCACTAAGGCCTTCCTTCCCACCTTTCGATCTGAAAAGGACTGGTTAGGAAGCACAGATGGCTGGAAAAGAAGAGAAAGGTTATAGTTTCCTACTTCTCCACCTTAATCTCATCATGGTCCAACTCTCCATTTAGACCAGACGATACAGCACGCCTAGCTTGCGTTATAGATCTAGTTACAGCACACAGAGGAAAAACTTCCGGTAGATCTTCCTCCAAAGACAGCAGTTCAGCTGAAGCATCAGGCTGTTTCTGCAAAATAGGTGCTGGAAATGTACGGTCAATGTTGCCTCCAGCGAGATCATTCCCAAATAGAATATCTATATTTGGTACTGGCAATTCTGGTACCTCTGCTATAGTAGCATGTCCAGAGTAACATTTGGTATTAAGGGTCAGATTAATTACGGGTGCAGTATCCTGTCCCCACAAAGTAGATAAAACTGTAAACTTGCCTGTAGGTTCACCTGTGTTTACACCCTTACGAATGAGTGTTTGAAGAAAGCCAATATCTCGCAAAACTGAGACAGGGACTAACTTACCCTTTACAGAAACTGCCGTTACTAAGGAATGCTCCATAGGTCCCTAAATTTGGATCCTTGTCAGAAACAGGTGCATTAACATCCTGCAGAGAAACATCAGACCTACAAGGCTGTGCTAGTAAAACGACTGACTTCTCAGCAGAGGCAAAAAGCTCGTTGGCCAAAGTGTACTCAGACACAGAAGAAGCATGCTGATTAGTAGTCGACAAAGCGCTTTTAGACGCAAGTGACAGGTACTGAGATCCATTGGTGGCATTCTGTTTGGCAATTGAAACATCAGAAGATGTATGAAAACCGGTGCTGGGAACAAATGATCCACAAGCACACATCACAGGTCTGGGCTTTTCATAACCCTTCAAACGTCGATAACAAAAAGTGGCAGTGTGACCATCTCTACCACAAAACGTAAAAGTAAAATTTGTGAGTTGGGTCTCTTGTAAGGTGATGGGGTTGAATGAACTTTATTAGGGGCTGTATCCGCATTACTTAGCTTCCTATCCTTACGTTTAAAACGATGCGAATTGGTGCATGGTAAACCTGCTGCTGTGGGAGTGAGGAATTATTATTGTGTTTGCCTTGTCTGAGAGAAAAAAAAATCATATATATATATATATATATATATATATATATATATATATATATATATATATATATATATATATATATATATATATATATATATTTATATATATATATATATATATATATATATATATATATATATATATATATATATATGAATATGTATATATATATATATATATATATATATATATATATATATATATATATATATATATATATATATATATATATATATATATATATATATATATATATATATATATATATATATATATATATATATATATATATATATATATATATATATATATATATATATATATATATATATATATATATATATATATATATATATATATATATATATATATATATATATATATATATATATATATATATGTATATATATATATATATATATATATATATATATATATATATGTATATATATATATATATATATATATATATATATATATATATATATATATATAAATAAATATGTATATCAAAATATTTATATATATATATATATATATATATATATATATATATATATATATATATATATATATAAATAGATAATTTATTTTTCCCTTAGCTAGTACCCTATTAAGGTAAAAAAAATGTATATATATATATATATATATATATATATATATATATATATATATATATATATATATATATATATATATATATATATATATATATATATATATATATATATATATATATATATATATATATATTTATATATATATATATATATATATATATATATATATATATATATATATATATATATATATATATATATATGTATATATATATATATATATATATATATATATATATATATATATATATATATATATATATATATGCATATATATATATATATATATATATATATATATATATATATATATATATATATATATATATATATATATAAACATATTTATATATATATATATATATATATATATATATATATATATATATATATATATATATATATATATATATATATATATACATATATATATATATATATATATATATAAATATATATATATATATATATATATATATATATATATATGTATATATATGTTCATATATGTTTATATATGTATATATATATATATATATATATATATATAATAT
>JAXIVD010007192.1:0-21027 GCA_036785275.1 Cancer borealis
CTGGGCTACTAACGGGCGGAGGTCATCTGTCTCCAAGAAGCCTACCGGCGCCATGGGTGAAAGAAAAAAAAAAAAAAAAAAAAAAAAAAAAATATATATATATATATATATATATATATATATATATATATATACAAACATGTTTATATATATAGAAAAAAAAAAAAAAATATATATATATATATATATACTTATATATATATATATATATTTATATATATAAATACGTATATATATATATATATATATATATATATATATATATATATATATATATATATATATATATATATATATATATATATATATATATTTATATATATATATATATATTATATATATATATATATATTATATATATATAAATATATATATATATATATATATATATATATATATATATATATATATATATATATATATATATTTATATATATATATATATATATATATATATATATATATATATATATATATATATATATATATATATATATAGACACACACATATATATATATATATATATATATATATATATATATATATATATATATATATATATATATATATATATATATATATATATATATATATATATATATATATATTTATATGTATATATATATATATATATATATATATATATATATATATATATATATATATATATATATATATATATATATATATATATATATGTATGTATATATATATATATATATATATATATATATATATATATATATATATATATATATATATATATATATAAATATATATATATATATATATATATATATATATATATATATATATATATATACATATATATATATATATATATATATATATAAATATATATATATATATATATATATATATATATATATATATATGTACTATTACAGCTTATATTTAATATATTAATGTGTATGTATGCATGTATTTACAATACTTTTGTATTGTATTGTGTTGACACAGGTGTCCGTTGATAGCTACAAAGATTTACCCAAGTGTGGGTATAAGACATTGACCGCGCTAATCCCCTTGACTCGCCACCCACGAACACCTGCATAGTTCTCAGCTTTCCCACCGAAAGCATCTCCTGTCCCATGGGCCAAGGGATTAACAGATTATCTCGCTTCTCCTTCTCATCTTTCCGCTCGTCCATCTTTTCTCCATTTTGTTTCCGCCATGTCCTCTATTTTGATCATCTCCCATTGTTAGCTGTAAGATATGTCAGTCACTTCAGTCTTGGCTCTGGGCGAGACCAGACGTCCTGAATCGGTGACATCAAGTGTACCTACTTTTACTCAGATAAACATGTAGTGATACAAGCTTACTATCTAACCAGAGTGAGTGAGAGTTTGAGGTGAGTGAGTGAACTATTGCATTGAACACGTAATACACATCACGCTGACATCCTACAATCCTACAATCCTGCAAACGACTACGAAAAAGCGACGAGCAAAAAGGACAATAGATCCACCCGCCATGCCCTCGACACACTACCATAGTTAAGTTCCTTGCAGCTTGCAATCTGCAGGGTGATGGCAGTGACTTCAACTTTCACCGTGAGTAAGCGCAGTGTTCAGGCGCAACAAGTGATGGCAATGGTATCTCTCCGTCATCGCCTTCTGCAGTAGTCAACAAGTTATTGCAGCGGTTCTCCTCCTTCGTCGGCTCCTTCTGAGGTGAACACACATAAACAAACTGCAGTGACTCCCCTCTCTTCTGAAGTTAACAAGTTTTACACTTCGCACGCAACACTCACGCCCTTCGCCAAGCTCCTCTCAGCTCAAGTTTCGTCGTGTCAACCACGCCTCTCTCAAGTTCCTTCCGCGTGCCTGTGTGTGTGTGTGTCCCTGCCTGACAGCTAGTGTGTCGCTCAAAACGGTCCCTCACGACGGTCCCTCACCCAAAACTCACCACCCTCTCACTCGTTCGCTCGCTCACTCGGGCGTGTCCCCCACCCCGCCTCTCATCATCTACCTACTGTCTCCGGCTGATGCTGCTGTGATCGCCTCCTGCCGCCTTCTGCATCGCCGTCATTTTCCACGCCTCTCCCAGTCATCTTCTACACGCCTCTGCCAGGCGTCCTCCACCACCCCGTCCCTCATCACTCCCGCCGCCTTCACCCCAACCATCTCCCGACGAAGGCCTCCTCCATAATGACCAGTTCAGCTGTTCTACCAAGGATACGTTTCGCTGTTGGGTAACGTAGACACATGCACTAGCTTATTACATACCTCTTTTATTCTATTTTCCTCTTTCTCCTCTACTTAATTTTTATTTTAGGTTTTGCGGTTCATTAGCGTCGGTTTGTTTTTCTCTGTGTTTTTCACGTATCTGATTTTGTCTCCCACCTCTTGTTTATGTATTTTTGTGTATTATTGTATTTATTGTATGTCTTTTTCCCCATTACACACTCGTTCAGGTGTCATTTATTCATCTTCTCTCAACATGGCTGACGCCACAGAATCTCTGACCGCTACCGCGGGACCCCTTTCCTCCGCTCCCTCCCCTCCTTCCACTACCCACCCTGTGCACCATGTGTCCCTCTCGCCAGCGTCCGTGCCCCAATGGTCAGGAGACGATCCTCAGTACCCTGTGTTCATGTTCATGCGTAACTTCTCAGAACTCTTGCTCACGAATCACGGCACCTTATCCCCTAAGGCTGCTGCTGGGTTAGCTGGTAGACTTAGGACTGAATTAGATTACTTCCTCAAAAATTCACAGTGGATGAATGGCGATACTATGTCTAAGGATAATTTTCTGAATCTCATGTCTTATCAACTTTTTTCCAATTCACTCACGCCTGACGCATCTCATATTTCACGTGACACCCCCTTCCACCCCTCTTCCACAATTCATGATCTCAAGGTAGAAATTGAATCCAAACTCACACCCGCTCATCCTCTTTCCTCTCATGTAGGCGTTACCGTCCATCCCCCACCCTCCTCCTGTCCCTATGGACCCCCGTTACCACGTTCCCTCAAACACCTCCCTCCCTCCACCTCTGGTTCCCATCCTCCTTCTCCTCCCCGTCCCCCTCCTCCTCCTCCCGCACCTCCTATGCTTCATCATCCTTCCCCTCCCTACCATACAACATCTGGTCATGCACCCTCCCTCCACACACCACACCATCACGTTTCATTCTCTCCCTCTCACCCTCGCCAAAGTCCCTCACCGACTTCGTGGTGTTATTATCACAAAACTCAGTTGCATGATTCATTGCAGTGCAGATTTCTAGCTTATCAACGCTCACAACAGCATTTTCAGTAGGTAAGGAAGGACTTAGCGTCACGCCCTCCCTTACAGTTAAGCCACATAATTGTAATAATGTTGGCAGTAAGTGGCGTATCAGTGAGTCGCACAGTACTCACCTACAGAACAAGAAGCCATTTTGCACCTCGCCTTCACAAACTAAGCGTGTTGAGTCACTCCACAGCGGTAATTACGCAGCGAGCCTTATGGTTATCGAAGCGGAAGTCATTTCTCATCACCTTTCTCTCATGATTGACACAGGTGCAGAGATCAACCTAATTGCTGAAAGTTCATTAACCGCGTTGCGTCAAGATTCGTATCTTGCCTTTCCCACTCAGCATGCACAGATAAATATTCAGGGTGCGGACAGTAAACTTTTTCAAAGCAGCGGTGTTGTAACGCTCGCCATTCGTTTTTTTCCACGCAGTAAGCCTGTCCCTGTTGCCTTTCATGTCTTGCCTGACTTTGCATTACCTGCTGACGCATTATTGGGTTTCCCTACGCTTCGTTCATTGAGCATGGATATTTATCCAAAAGATGGATACCTTACCTATCGCAAACACAGGTGCCTTGCCATGCCAAGTCCTTGTTCTCTTTTACGGAAACTTTCGCATCCCCCGTCCCGTCCTGACTCAAATTCCTTCCTCGCGAGCCAGCCTTGCGCGTCTAACAGCCCTGCTCGCTCTCATCCTTCATCCTCCCTTGCGTCATGTTTACGTTCAGCGCCAACGGTAAGTGTGGTTTTAAATACCCACAGCATTTTAGAGGTTATGGTGGTTATGGTCCCTGTTCGTTTCAGTGGCATGTCACAGGATATGGATATTCTCATTTTGTCAGAGTCGGTTAGAGTCAAAGGTACGTTACTAGAGTCCGGAGTAGCTCATGCTCGTGATGGCCACACGTTCATACTCATTCATAATGTGACTCATGGTTCTCTCACGTTGCAATCAGGTACATGTCTCGGTGAGGCGCTTGTATATCCCGCGCCCATACGGGAAAGCGAATGTCCACAGTCCTTTTTTTGCATCTCCGTTAACGCATGCGGGTGATCATAGTGCATTTCATGATTTCGAAGGTAAAGTTAAAAGTTCATTCATACCTTCCGATTACCCTGAGTACGAGTCGCGTCTGTTGAAACTTTTGTTTTCACACTCGAGTGCGATCGCATTGCCTGGTCAACCACTAGGGTGCACACATCTCTTAGAACATAAAATCGACCTTTCACCAGACGCCCGTCCTTTGTACATCCCTGCTTACCGCCTTCCTCATAGCTTACGTAATGTTGCGGATCAGAAAGTGCAGGAAATGATTGCTGATGGTGTTGTTGAAAAGTCGACTTCTCCTTGGAATAGTCCGTTATTCCTTGTCCCTAAGAAAGATGGTGATTACAGGCCAGTCGTAGACTTCAGGCGTCTGAATCAATGCACTGAAACTCAGCGGTATCCATTACCTATTATGACAGATCTTTTGCAGTCTTTAGGCGAACATAATTCAGTATTCTCTTCGCTCGATCTCATGTCTGGTTTCTGGCAAGTACCTTTAGCGCCAGAGTCTCGCCCGCTAACCGCTTTTTCTACTCCATCAGGTCACTTTCAGTACTTGAGACTCCCCATGGGGCTGAAAAATTCCCCTGTGGTTTTCCAGCTTCTTATCAATGAAGTTTTCAGTGGCTTGCTCGGTAACGGTGTTTTTGCATACTTAGACGATGTAATTATTGCCTCAAAGGATATGACGTCACACTTTGCGCTGCTGAATGAAGTTCTCACACGACTCACTAACGCAGGATTAAAACTTAAGTTTTCCAAGTGTCACTTTCTGAAGAAGAAGCATGCTTTTCTAGATCACACAGTCGACGCTAACGGCCTTCATACGTCAGACGATAAGGTTCAAGCAGTATGCGATTTTCCACGTCCTTCTTCAGTCACGCAGCTCAAGTCTTTCCTTGGTATGTCAGGATATTATCGTGCGTTCATACGTAATTATTCCACAATCTCGGCCCCCTTGTTGAGCCTACTCAAGAAAGATGTACCATACATCTGGACAGATGAACACGAACACGCCTTTACGACGTTGAAACGCCCCCTAACCTCTGCCACTGTTCTCGCTTTCCCAGACTTTAATAAGCCGTTTAAGCTTGCAGTTGACGCGAGTGGGAAGGCACTGGGAGCCTGTCTGATGCAAAGTGATGACAGAGGGAAAGACAGACCAATCGCGTACGCAAGTCGTAGAGTTAACGGCCCTGAGTCACGTTACTCCATCACGGACCTCGAATGTTTGGCGATCATTTGGGCATTGAAACATTTCCGTGATCTCATTTATGGATATGAAATTACTGTGTACACGGATCACAAAGCGATTAAGGACTTGTTCAAAGGTCGTAACCTCACTGGCAGATTGGCTCGTTGGATGGTAATATTGGAGGATTATCGACCCAAAATAGAATATGTGCCTGGTAAGCTTAACCATGTCGCTGATGCACTCTCACGCGCTGTCGCCGCTCCTCTCATAAATAATGCTCAGAATACGTTCTCAGACGAGGAACTAATGCATGCACAACGTGACGATCCGTTATTAGGTAATAATCGGTGCTCTCGAAAGTAACACGTTACCAACTTTGCCGGATTTACCTGTCTCCCCTTCACAGTTTCACCTGCATGAGGGCTTGTTAATACGACGCCCACCAGCGGACAACACTTATAATAAGGCGGTTACGCAACTCGTTATCCCGCGTTCACTCGTTCCTCGCGTCTTATCTCTCTCTCATGACAGTATCCACGCTGCACACCCAGGTATTGATAGGACTTTTAGATCAGTGTTACAGCGTTATTGGTGGACATCAGTAAGAAAAAACGTGTCTCATCACATAGCTCAGTGTCTCTCATGCGCGCGTCACAAGAGCCACCCCTCACGCCCTGTGCCTATCCAACAATACGCAACTCCAGCTCGACCTTGGGATACAGTGGGCATCGATCTTCTTAAGTTACCCCGTGCGACTTCTGGTCAACAGTATCTGTTTGTCTGCGTTGATCATTTTTCACGTTATGTTGTCCTGGCACCATTGCAAGATAAGTCTGCAGCCTCAGTTGCAAAAGCCCTTGTGGAGCATATCATTAACCCATTTACCACCCCGCGCGTGATTATATCAGATAACGGTGCAGAGTTTAGGAATGCCATCATTGAAGAGTTATGTGCTACTTTCAACATTAAGCAGACTTTTGTCAATGCTCATGCGACTTTTCAGAATGGTGCTACAGAGCGTGCGAACGGTAAGGTCTTATCTGCGATCCGACACATCGCAAACGGCTTTACAGAACAATGGCATAAGTGGATCACTCACATAGCGGCTTCAATTAATGCGTCGTACAATACCAGTATTAACGAGTAGCCTCACTTCGTTCTTTTTGGCGTGGACAAACGGTTGCCTTACGACATCTTGCTTGACAAGCCTAAGCGTCTCTATAATCCTGATGATCATGCAAAGATCCAACTAGCTCATTTTCAGTGGATTCATCAGGCAATGCGCAGTCACTTACAAGAGTCCAAGGACCACATGATAGCTCGCCAACATCAGACAGCTCAGGCACCACGATTCGTTGTAGGTGACATTGTCTTCCTCATCAATCAAACACGTGACACAAAACTCCATCCCCGTAACACCGGCCCCTATCGTATCATCAGTAAGGTAAAAAACAAGTACATTCTTTTGAACCTCAACACTCATCAGACAAAGATAGCACACGCTTGCCACATTAGGAAATGTGCCTATCAACAAGCACCCCCACACATCCCACACACACCACACATTCAACACACATCCCGTAACTGAAACGTGTCACAGTCCACCACTCATCCATATTTCACCCGTTCTCGTGTATAATCATCAACTTCATAGTATGTATTTTTGTAAATATATGTAGATAATATTTTTGCTCATCTTTAATGTGTATTTTTATTATTTGTCTTTGATTTTGTAGTTTGTTACCATGTTACTATGTGTTTCTTTTTCTACCTTCCTACGCTATCTATGTTTTTGTAACACGGTTAGGTACATTTGTATATTATTATTTTGCATTGTGTAATTTTTAGGAGTCAACTGAGGACAGTTGACAATAGCGTGGCCGAGCCTTTGTACTATTACAACTTATATTTAATATATTAATATGTATGTATGTATGTGTTTACAATACTTTTGTATGTTAGTGTGTTGACACAGGTGTCGTGTGATAGCTACAAAGATTTACCCAGGTGTGGGTATAAGACATTGACCGCGCTAATCCCCTTGACCCGCCGTCCACGAACACCTGGATATGTTCTCAGCTTTCCCACCGAAAAGCATCTCCTGTCCCATGGGCCAAGGGATTAACAGATTATCTCGCTTCTCCTCCTCATCTTTCCGCTCGTCCATCTTTTCTCCATTTTGTTTCCGCCATGTCCTCTATTTTGATCCTTTCCCATTGTTAGCTGTAAGATATGTCAGACACTTCAGTCTTGGCTCTGGGCGAGAGCAGACGTCCTAAATCGGTGACACCAAGTGTACCTACTTTTACTCAATAAACATGTAGTGATACAAGCTTACTATCTAACCAGAGTGAGTGAGAGTTTGAGGTGAGTGAGTGAACTGTTGCAATGAACACGTAACACACATCACGCTGACATCCTACAATCCTACAATCCTGCAAACGACTACGAGAACGCGACGAGCAAGAAGGAGAATAGATCCACCCGCCTTGCCCTCGACACACTACCATAGTTAAGTTCCTTGCAGCTTGCAATCTGCAAGGTGGTGGCAGCGACTTCAGCTTGCACTGTGATTAAGCTCAGTGGTCAGGCACAACTCTCTCTCTCTCTCTCTCTCTCTCTCTCTCTCTCTCTCTCTCTCTCTCTCTCTCTCTCATCTCTCTCTCTCTCTCATCTACTCTCTCTCTCTCTCTTCTCTCTCTCTCTCTCTCTCTCTCTCTCTCTCTCTCTCTCTCTCTCTCTCTCTCTCTCTCTCTCTCTCTCTCTCTCTCTCTCTCTCTCTCTCTCTCTCTCTCTCTCTCTCTCTCTCTCTCTCTCTCTCTCTCTCTCTCTCTCTCTCTCTCTCTCTCTCTCTCTCTCTCTCTCTCTCTCTCTCTCTCTCTCTCTCTCTCTCTCTCTCCTCTCTCTCTCTCTCTCTCTCTCTCTCTCTCTCTCTCTCTCTCTCTCTCTCTCTCTCTCTCTCTCTCTCTCTCTCTCTCTCTCTCTCTCTCTCTCTCTCTCTCTCTCTCTCTCTCTCTCTCTCTCTCTCTCTCTCTCTCTCTCTCTCTCTCTCTCTCTCTCTCTCTCTCTCTCTCTCTCTCTCTCTCTCTCTCTCTCTCTCTCTCTCTCTCTCTCTCTCTCTCTCTCTCTCTCTCTCTCTCTCTCTCTCTCTCTCTCTCTCTCTCTCTCTCTCTCTCTCTCTCTCTCTCTCTCTCTCTCTCCTCTCTCTCTCTCTCTCTCTCTCTCTCTCTCTCTCTCTCTCTCTCTCTCTCTCTCTCTCTCTCTCTCTCTCTCTCTCTCTCTCTCTCTCTCTCTCTCTCTCCCTCCTTCGTGGGTAAGTGGTGGTGATGGTGGTGGTGGTGGAGCTCTATCATGGATAGCACGCGTACAAGCATAGTTAAACAAAGGTGTGAGCTTTGGGACTAGAGAAAATATGGGGGTTTTACGCTTCCATACCAGCGACAATAATCTCGGTTATGTGTTTGGCACAAAATACATGGATCTCTGACATGGAAGCAGTAACCAAGTGTTTTCCTTGCTATTTTTATATTAGTACCCTGTTTAAGAGTATCTGCATTATTTTATTGTCATCAGTTTTTTTTCTCTTTTATTGTTTTAGACACTTACTTGTAAGGAGATAACGACCAAGACGGGAGATGGTGAAGTGTCTGGCCGTTCTCCAAGATTCCAAGATCTTCTGAAGTGGGTAGGGGGTGGTCCAAAACTTGGGTGTTGGATCAGAAACACTGGGGAGCGGTGTCTTCGCACACTATAAACACATAAATACACAACACGGCACATATACAAGAGCACGGGAAAGAAACACACACCACACACAAGAAGCTGTCACGAGTGACGAACGAAAGGAAGAGAGTGAAGGCACTCCGTCGCAGTGGAAAACTGGTAATAACAGCAGCCTAGGGAGAGACAGGTGTGCTTATGGTCAGCTCTAGGCCTGTTCTGCTGGAGGGAGGAACTCAGGCTCCACACATAACCTCGGAAGGAGGGTTCTAGAAGGAAACACACACACAAACACACGTACACACCCACCATTAAACGAGGCGGGGTATCGAAATATCGAAGCATTCACACACACGCACGCAACACTCCATTGCGAGCTTCGAAAACTCGAAGCATAAACATAAACACACACACACACACACACACACACACACACACACACACACACACACACACACACACACACACACACACACACACACACACACACACACACACACACACACACACACACACACACACACACACACACACACACACACACACACACACACACACACACACACACACACACACACACACACACACACACACACACACACACACACACACACACACACACACACACACACACACACACACACACACACACACACAAACAAAAAAAAAAAAAAAAAAAAAAAAAAAAAAACCAGGCGGGTGGGTCGAAGCTTCGGGTCGGCCGTAGTTAGTAGCCGTATAGGTGGTGATGAGGGGGCGAGGGGTGGATTGCCAGGCTCCCCCCGATCCTCCTCCGCTCGTTCCGATGGAGTGGTGTTTCGTCCCTTACACGACTCCCCCATCAAGAGTCTACCGCATGTAGACTTTACGAAACACCACCTGGAGTATAAACAAGGAGAATTAATTAGGCCCGACTGAGGAGATCAGCCCCAATGTTGTCAGCCCCAGCCACGTGTACGACCCTAAACTTGTAGACCTGGAGGCTTAGAGCCCATCTCAGAAGGCGGTCATTCTTCCCCTTAAAGGTGTGGAGGTAAGTGAGCGGCTTGTGGTCCGTTTCGATAACGAACTCTCGTCCTTTGAGGTAGTAATCAAAGCGTATTACACCAAAAACAACAGAGGCACTCACGTTCAATGGTGCTATACTTTGCCTCGCGCGGGAAGAGTTTCCGGCTGGCGTAGGCGACAGGATGGGAGTGCCCAAGGTGGTACTCTAGTATTACAGCACCAATCCCTCTGCTGGAGGCGTCCGTCTTAAGGACAAAAGTGAGGCTCGTGTCCGGGAGACGCAAAATGGGGCTGGAAGACAGGACAAACTTGAGATGATTAAAGCAGGAGAGTGCCTCATTGGTTCAGGTAAGGGGTTCACGCACCGACTTCTTCAGTAAATCTGACAAGGGGGCGGTGAAGTCAGCTGCTTGAGGGATGAAAGCCTTGTAAAAGCTCACCATACCGAGGAAGCCACGTAGGAGCTTCTTCGTCTGAGGGGCCGGTATGCGGCACAGAGCTTCTACCTTGTCGGGCTGCGGCTGAAGGCGATCCCTACCCAGAATGAACCCTAGATACTGGATGAACGGGAATCTAAAGTGGCACTTCGAGCTCTTGAGGATGAGGCCATGGGTCCTGATCCTTTCAAACACAGCTTCAAGGGCGGAGCAATGTTGATCCCAATCTGTTGAGTAGACAAAGATGTTGTCAAAATAGAAGGACACATTTGACAGACCTGCTAGGACGCTGCGCATCAATCTGATGTAGGTAGCGCAGGCGGTGACGAGTCCAAAAGGTAGACGGCAAAATTCCATTAGGCCGAGGTGAATAGATAAGGCTGTTAGCGGTCGGGCTCTCTCGGAGAGGGGAACTTGATAGTAGGCCTTGCAGAGATCCAGTTCAGAGAAGAAACGGGCCCCGGAGAATCGGTACAAGTCCTCCTCGATGTTGCAGCTGGACTCGGCGTGGAAGACTGTGACGGCATTCAGTTGACGGTAGTCTATAGCTATGCGGTAAGAACCATCAGACTTGGACACCATTACAACCGGGGAACAATGCTGGGATGCTGACATCCTTATGATGCCTTGTTGAAACAATTGGTTAACCTCTTCCTCAAAGAACGGTTTCAGGTGGATGGGAACCGGGTAGACCTTTGAGTGGAGGCGGGCGGTCATCGTGAGGACGATATCATGCTCGACGGTGGAGGTGCAGCCCGGGGTATCTGAAAAGACATCATCATACTTGTTGAGGAGGTCTACCAGGCTGTCTCTTTGTTCTGGCTCAAGGTTAGGGTTGAACTGAACCCTGGAATCTGCTTTATCCGACTCGCCATCAGGAGTCACTGACAATTTCGCGTACTCATCCTCTTGATCGGTGGTGCAGGTGAGCCCTTCTTCGTCCTCTGAAGCTTCCTCGACTTCCGTAGAATCTTCGTCGAGCAGTTCCGCGAAGTTGGCCTGGGAACGACGGAAGTAGCATTTCAGTAGGTTGGCATGGTATAGTTTTGGACCCTTGGGCCAATCTACGAGATAATCCACCTTTCCTCGCCTTTCCAGGACTTTGAAAGGGCCCTTCCACGCCACGAGGAGCTTGCTGGATTCACTAGGAAGCAGTATAAGTATCTCGTCGCCGGGTTGGAATTGGCTGCTTTGAGATTTGACGTCGAAGTATGATTTGTAACGGGAGGCACTGACTTCCGCATTTTCGCCCGCGATTTTAGCCGAATCTGCTAGCTTGTCTTGCAGCTCGACCATATACTGAAAGGTGGTCCGCTCATCGTCCTTCAGGGCACGGTCTTCCCACAGGTCTCGTAATACTGATAGAGGTCCTCTCACCGTCCTCCCATAGAGTAGATCGAAGGCGGAGAACCCTGTCCGGTCACTGGGGCACTTCCTGACGGCAAAGAGAGTAGGTATCAAGTATCGGTGCCATTCACGGGGTCTTTCAGCACACAACTTACGCAGGGAGGCCTTCAGTGGCCCATGCAGCCTTTCAATGCGTCCATTTGCACTGGGATGGAATGGAGTGGTGAAGGAAGGCTTGACCCCTAGCAATTTATGCGGTTCTGCCATCAATTGGGAGGTAAGCTGGGTACCTTGGTCCGATAGTATTTCTCGGGGAATACCCACCCTCGAGAATATGGAGAGAAGAGCGTCGGCGACGGAGACAGAGTCAATTTCCTTGAGTGGGACAGCTCCAGGAAATCCTGTGGCGTAGTCTATGAACGTCAGGATGCAGCGATGGCCTTCAGAAGATGCTGGTAATAGGGGTCCCACGAGATCAATCGCCATTCTGGAGAAAGGTTCAGTTATTATGGGGACAGGCTGAAGGGGCACAGGTGGAACTCGCCCCTTGGCGGACATCCGCTGGCAAACATCACACAAACGGCAGTAATGCCAGATGTCCGCGAACATGCCTGGCCAATAGAACTGGTCACTCACCTTCAGGCCCGTCTTCCTGTGGGAAAAGTGACCGGCTAACGGGTTTTCATGGCCAACAGACAAGATGATAGGCCGGCAGTCTTTAGGGACAACAAGAGTGACTTTATCAACTTTCAAGGCATGTCGTGAGGAAAGACACTTACGGTATAGCAGACCATCCGACCAGAGATAATAGAAAGTTGACCCATCCTTGCATCGTTCTTCCTCTCTCGTCGAGGCTTTGTTCCGAAGGCTGGCAAGAGTGGGACAAGACTCTTGAAGTCGGCCGAATTCCTCCGGGGTCACCGCTAGGGCCTGGAGAGCAGGAAGAACTAATGGATGTACTCTTCGCATTTTCCGACTGCGAGTCTGGGCCATGTTAGCTTGAGGTTGTAAGGTTCCACTGGCCTTCTCTGGGGTTGAAGTGTTGGTGCTGCCCTGGGAAGGTCGATCGGCCTGTTGAGGTGAGAATTGGGAGCTAGTATTATCAGGTGTTGACGAGAGAGACTCACCGTGAGAGGAAATCGGGTCACTGGGGTCGCGAGCTTCGGAGATGTTCCCGATGAGGACGCTGCAACGCTTCATGGGGGCTCGAACAGCTTCGGTCCAGCCTTCATAGTACGGGCAGCTGATCAGGCAACACACAACTGGGAACTCACTGACCCGTCCCAAGAAATCCTCTACTGGTGCTTTGGGGCTGGAGGAGACGTCAGCGTCGGGGACTGCTTCCTCTAACACGATGACACAGTTGCAGCCGGTATCCCGGATGCTGGTTGAAGTCCGGGAGCCGTTGATGGAACCGGCAACTGTATAATCAAGAGGAGGTCGGTCACTCATGCAGAACCCTACCTTGTGCTTTGATGGTGTGTTGGCAGCGTCCTTGAAGGCACGAGGGTTCTTGGGGCACCGACTCCTGAGGTGACCTTCTCCGCAGTTAAAGCACTTGATCCGGGAGGAGGTGTTCTTCGGATCACTGTCGGTGGAGGTGGCTTTCTTCTTGGGGAAGAAAGACTTGTCGGAAGCACTGATAGTGTTGTGCTTCTGGTAGGCGTTGTGAGCCGACGTCCAAGTGTCTGCCTTCTCTACTGCGGTCTTGAGCGCGGTGACTTGCTGCTCTTTAATGAAGAGACGAAGATCAGAGGCAAGGGAAGCAAGGAATTGGTCCAGGACTACGAACTCACGTAAGCCCTCGAAGGTGCTGGGAATCATAGAAGCCTCCAGCCATGAGTCGAATAGCTGAAGCAGGCTGGTGGAAAACTGTCGGTAATTCTCTCCGACCCGAATCTTGTTGCTCCTGAAGTCCTGCCGGTAGCGTTCTGGTGTTTTGTCGAACCCGGTCAGCAGGGCCTGTTTGAGGAGAATAAAGTCACTGATGGTGTCAGTGTCAAGGGAGGAATACAGCTCGGCAGCTTTTCCAGTCAACAAACTCCCCAACCTAACAGCGAGACTACTCTTTTCCACCTCCAATAAGGTAGCGATCCGCTCGAATCGGGTCAAGTAGGAGGCAATATCCTCACCTTCTTGAAAGGTGGGAAACTTGGGTCCTCGGACGCTACTGTCATGGTGTAGGAGAGATGGTTTGGCTTCTGCAGATTCCTTAGCTAGGCGGAGCTTGGCTAGCTCAAATTCTCGCTCCTTTTCCCTTTCTTCACGTTCTCCACGCTCACGCTCAAGTTGTCTCTCTTTCTCTCTCTCCTCACGCTCTTTCTCTCTCTCCTCACGCTCTTTCTCTTCACGCTCACGCTCTCGTTCAATTGCTCTCTCTTGCCGCTTGTAGGTATGTTGTTGGAGGACAAACTTTCCTATGTCATCCCCAGACAAACTAAGAGTTATCGCCTGAGCTTTGAGCTCTTCAAGCGTCGAGTGCTTAGACATGGTGGCAATAAGCACCTCGTACACCACACACAAAAAATAATAACGAAATAGAAACCCCCAACATAGAAACACGCATCCCAGAAAACCACACAAGAGAAACACAAAAGAGAAAACACTTAAGTCTAGACAAGCACTCAACAACAAGCACTCGACAATAAGCACTCGACAACAAGCATTCGACAACAAGCACTCGACAACAAGCACTCGACAAACTAACAGTACACTGACTGTACTGAAAATCCGACAGGTGGCGGTGAGGACTGGGCGTCCTAACCTTGGCTGGTCACTTCTGCTGACGCAGGAATCAGTCGAAAGCCGTTTGCTTAGCGACTCTTGCTCAAACACTGAACAAGGGTTGGTTGGAAGGCTGAGCAGCCTGCACCTAACCAGGGTAGACTAGAAGGCACGCTGGCCTGCACCTAGTCTCGGCTCACTCAACGAGACGAGCCCAACACCACAATACTCCGACGCCAGTCACGATACACAACACTGAACTTAATCACGCACAACACCGCGATCGTTCACAACTGTGTACTGCCGAAGCACGGGTCTACACACTAGTGCGCTCTTGGCACCTTTTCTGCCAAAACCCACACATGGAACACTACCCAGTTCAGTAATCCTGGCGAGGTCGCCACTGTAAGGGGATAACGACCAAGACGGGAGATAGTGAAGTGTCTGGCCGTGTTCCAAGATTCCAGGATCGTCTGAATTGGGTAGGGGGTGGTCCAAAACTTGGGTGTTGGATCAGAAACACTGGGGAGCGGTGTGGAAGTTTATTTAACAACAAGTCTTTGCACACTATGAACACATAAATACACAACACGGCACATATACAAGAGCACTGCCACTGGAGCTTCGCAACACTTTTCCCCGTTCGGTCACTAGTGGCACGGGAAAGAATTACACACCACACACAAGAAGCTGTCACGAGTGACGAACGAAAGGAAGAGAGTGAAGGCACTCCGTCGCAGTGGAAAACCGGTAATAACAGCAGCCTAGGGAGAGACAGGTGTGCTTATGGTCAGCTCTAGGCCTGTTCTGCTGGAAGGAGGAACACAGGCTCCACACATAACTTCGGAAAGAGGGTTCTAGAAGGAAACACACACACAAACACACGTACACACCCACCATTAAACAAGGCGAGGTATCGAAACATCGAAGCATTCACACACGCACGCAACAATCCATTGCGAGCTTCGAAAATTCGAAGCATAAGCACACACACACACACACACACACACACACACACACACACACACACACACACACACACACACACACACACACACACACACACACACACACACACACACACACACACACACACACACACACACACACACACACACACACACACACACACACACACACACACACACACACACACACACACACACACACACACACACACACACACACACACACACACACGCGCGCACACACACACACACACACACACACACACACACACACACACACACACACACACACACACACACACACACACACACACACACACACACACACTAAATCAGGCGGGTGGGTCGAAGCTTCGGGTCGGCCGTAGTTAGTAGCCGTATAGGTGGTGATGAGGGGGGAGGGGTGGATTGCCAAGCTCTCCCCGCTCCTCCTCCGCTCGTTCCGATGGAGTGGTGTTTCGTCCCTAACAACACTTCAACCGCTTCTATTATGTGCCATTATGTTGTTGTTACCATGCTGCTAGGTTTTCTTCTGAGATCTTTTGTGGCTGTTGAAAGTTTTCCATTGTTTTGTTTACGTGAAATACCACCTACTTTTTGTGCTGATTCAAGAACTATATTAGTTAGAGTTTCATTCAAACACTATCTGTAGCAATTTAACTCGTCTGCTAGTTTAATTACTTGTTTTGGATTCCAATCTAAGTTATCTTTGACTGTTAAGAGGAGGGGTTAAGCTAGCTAAGGAATTTGTATAGACATTAAATATAGGTAAATTTTTAATTAGATAACTTAAAAAAGAGGAGCTTATCTCTAACTAGCTAAAGCTCTAATTTATAGATTAGCGATAGAAGAAATAATTCCAAACTTACCTCTCCTTTCTTGCTTCCGGGAGAACCAGAGAGACCACAGGAATTATTTCTTCTATCGCTAATCTATAAAGTAGAGCTCTAGTTAGTTAGAGATAAGCTCCTCTTCTTTAGGTTATCAATCAAACATTTACCTATATTGAATGTTTATACAAATTCCTTAGCTAGCCTAACCCATCCTCTTTGAAGGGAGTCTAATAATCATGGTCCTAAAAGTAATATATTAAGACAAAACTATTTATTACCTTGATAAAAGGAGCTTTCCTTAAAATTATATGATAAATTTAGAAGTTTCTATTCACCTGGGCCCGTATTCACAAAAATTCTTAAAGTTAGACTTAAAGTTGCACTTATCGCGAGAAAAATTAAGTGAAACATAAGGTTGGACTTAAGTTTTAATCTTAAGTCTAATAAGTAGTGCAGTATGAAAAAGTAGCCTAGCAAATAAAAAAAATTTTAAACAGCGGAATTCCAGTTTATCAATCAATAAATATTGAATATTACTAGACAAAACATGGTAAGTGATGATATAAGTAAGGAATATTGGCATTATAAGCTTGCGTCTAAAGTTTAATACGGTTTTTATATTTACCGCGCAAGGCGACACTCTTTCGTTTTTATGTTTACATTATGAGCACTACGCGCCACGTTTAAAGCACTCTCTAAACGTGAAGATGAACTCCGCAAAGCAAGCTCCTTTCAACAAAAGGAAGCGCTCTTCCAACTGGAAGGAGGAAGAAACCCTTTTAATGGTTGGGATGGTTGGTGTCAACTATTCGATTATTAAGGGTAAGTTTAGCAGCACCCTTACTTATAAGGACAAGAAGGCAAGCTGGACTGATGTGACTGCCCGGCTCAACTCTGCCTTCAACCTGTGCAGAACACAGGTTGAAGTTGAAAAGAAATGGCAGAATGTAAAAGCAACTGCTCTCAAAAATTCTGCCACAGTGAGACAGGAATTAAATAAGACAGGTTAGTAGCAATGAAAAAGTTGATTCCTCCTAAAGAATGTAATTGTAATCTTATCTTGGAAATGTTTTGGGAAAACCTTAACCCTCTTGGAAAACAAATTTAAATAATGATCTAACCGAGCAAAATAGATTGTGGCCACTCAACTATAATTTTAGAACTAAACCTAACCTCATGGCGCATCCACCCAAGTGATGATGTTATTGTTTCACTTTGTATGGAAAACCTGTTTTGTATATCTTACTTATCTATATACTCTCCAAGAGGGTTAAATGATAGCTTTAATGCATTTCTAAGGTAACACAAATAGATTCTTTAGTTTTGGAGATATTTGATGATTAGTTTATGAAATATTAAGCTATTACTGTACTATGAAAAAATGAATGGCAACTCTGAATAAAATATACAGTTGGCCACAATCCGACTTTTAAATACCTTTTTATTCCGTGGTACAGATGGTGGCAGTCCTGTCACAATAATCTTAGATGCTGTAAGTGAAGCAGCATTACGGGTCTTGGGGGAAGACCAAATTGTGGTGGACTGTGTTCCCACACAGACCCGTATGGACAGCAGTTACTGGCAAGCAAGGTAAGCTGGCCAAACTAATGAAAACAGTTTCAGTAAGTACTATTTATGCTTTGTAGCACAATTATACAAAATTATATTTATGACTGTTATGACAAAAGTAATGTTGGGAAATGTTCTGTTAGTGGAAAGTCTCTACGCTTAACCTCCTATGGCTTGTACCATTATAGTGCTATCTTATGTTAATAGTTGTTATGACCGAAGTAATGAGGCAAATCATTTGTTGGTGATTAGTGTCTAATGCAGGATCGATAGGTTCAACTGGTGTTACTACAGTAAGTCTGATGGTGTTGTTATTGACCACATTTATTATGCTTAAATTAGTGTTTCCCTTTGTTGTTTTATGTATAACTGCACCATAATACCTTGCAGTAGGGTACTTGATACATCATATGTTTATGCAGTTAAGGCAGAAATTGTTTTATTTTAGGAGAGCTGCCACCAGTATGGTAGCTGGCACGGAGGCTGTGGTGCAGTCACAAGAGCCTTCACTGGCTGAGGAAAGCTATCCACTTGCAGTGGAATCTGCAGAAGAGGGCACTGCAGCACCAGCCAGTGAGGTTGTTGTGGTTCGCCACATGCAGCCTCCACCCGCCCAACCACTGTCACCTCCACTGATGCCAGCTTCTACTCCTCCTGTCTGCCCAGCCGTTGCACACGGCTGTACAGAAGGTTTGGCTCTGTTCAGCCGGATGGTGGCAAAATACGAGCGTGGCATGGAGGCATATATCAAGGCAACAGAGGCATACACCCTAGCGCTCAACCAGAAATAGGAGGTAAATAATTAGTATGATGAGTATGCATTTAAATGTATTGAGTACATTTTGACACATAAGCTGCTTGATTATCTAAAGTCATGCAGCAATAAAAATAACAGTAACACACATAACAACAGTTCAGTGTTTATATGAGTAACCTCACACACAACACGTACAGTAATATATAATTACAAATCACAAAACTGCACATTTTTCAGCATCACATAACACACAAATGCATCATTACACCATTTCACCCTCCTTCCAATACATCTTTGTCCTGTAAACACTTGTCTGTTTTCCAGTGTCATGCTTGCGGTAATTGGAACACTTCATTCACAGGCTCATTTATTTGATTTCTGTTTCAGCTGGTCACCTAACAAGAGGAGGATGGCATGTGTGCTCTTGCTGGCTGGGACGGCCAACACTGCAGCCTTCCTGTGGGGTGTGCATATGAGCACTAGAATATAGTGTAGTACTGATTGTTGTGTTTTGTGTTTCCTTTTTGAGGTAATCTTGCTCACACGCTTCACCTGGAGTCAAGTTATGGTTCCCCACTACAAACAAATATAAAAAGATATCATTAATGCAACATTCATGACATAGACTTCACTACAAGCCTGGAAACTGCTTGTGATGGGTCAATGTATGAAAGGCCAAGAGATTAGTTGTTAATGTTATGAAGCCTTATAAAGTAAGATGTGAAAAATGAAAGAGTACCTATATGATCAGGTTAGGGGTGAGTGGAAGATGAAATCTACAACATATGCAGTGCATTAGCTGATTATTTACCGAAAGTGTAGGTTGCAGAACTGCTCTCTGTACTGGGTGTCATTCGCCGCACCAGCTGGTAGTTGTACTATAGGAAAGCAAATAAGCAATTAAGAAAAACTATCAAAGTAGTGCCCTACAATATGTAATAGCAATGCGTTATAATCAGATAGTGTTATTGAAAATGTGTGTGTATATATATATATATATATATATATATATATATATATATATATATATATATATATATATATATATATATATATATATATATATAAGTTGACGATGAACGTAAAAATCCACAGTAAACCCATCTTCATATATTCGTACTTGTACAACATATCGGGTACTCTGACTGGACCCATCCTCAGGTATACGTACAGATGTGGCGAGAGGTGTTTCTTACCACATATGTACGTATACCTGAGGATGGATCCAGTCTGACTATATACCCTAGAGGTTTTACAAGTATGAATAAATGAAGATGGTTAATTGTGTGGTGCCCGGGGGGGGGGGGGGGGGGGGGGGACGGGGGCGTTATTTACTTCTTTTAATATTAATGAATTTATTTCTTCTGAAAAGGGAAGTTAAAATACTCGAAAGAGAAAATAATTACTACCAGGGAAATATAGGTGACCAACAAAAAGAAGGGGGACTAACTTAACAATTTATCTAGCTGGTAGAGTGGACTGAGTTTTAAGAAGGCACATGGGTACGTGGATCTGTTTCATATCCTGTTCAATAGTGTTGAGCACTTTCCCACACTTACCTTACCACACCAACGGAAGGGTTATTATAACACGAAATCACTTCTTTTGGATTTAACTAGAGTTATTTATTTACTGTATACTTTGGATATCACAGGCTGACCATTGAATTGTACAACATAGCTTAGTTAAAGTATCAGACAACTTAATTGTTCATGGCAGAAATAAACCTCCTAAGAAAACAAATACACAGAGTTGGCAATACCTTATCTCACCCCGAGATATCAACTCTTCACACCTACATTACAAGTTATACCCTTGACTCCCTTCCCTGAATACGTCACCCTATAAATGTTTTAACTTAGTAACTGGGCCTGAAAATAGTTAATTAACCTTTTCTCAGGGAATTTCCTGAACTAGGGTGACCACATTACTTCTGGTTACACAAATACATAGTATAATCCTTCCTCCTCCATAACACCAAGTATGGGTACGAGATTCCTACTCCTGAGTAAATTGGCTAGGTCTATCAGACCGTCCTACGTGACACATAGTTATTTCTTTTAACTAAGGCATAACTCGAATTTGGCCTTGGCTTTCTAGCCGTACATTTAACTAAAAGGCAAGAAAAAAATAAAGAAATGGGTGCATCGTGTCGTGG
>JAXIVD010007193.1:5000-21022 GCA_036785275.1 Cancer borealis
GCCTCACTAACCCTCCGAGAGAGACTGACCAGCTTGGGGCGAGGACGAAACACACACACACACACACACACGCACACGGTCGACCTGAGTGAGTGTGTGTGCGTGTGTGTGTATGTATGTGTCTGCATCCTTTCCTCCCTTGCCTTTGCCCACCCTCACACACCCTCACACACACACACACACACACACACACACACACACACACACACCTCAACAAAGGACTGACCAGTCGCCGCTTTTGTGAAGGAAGTGAATGACTTTTTCGCTTTACCGTAAAGTGGTATTAGTGGTGATGGTTGTGGTGGTGATGGTGGTGGTGGCATACAGTTGCGGTGATGAAAAATGCTCTCTCTCTCTCGCACTCACTCTCTCTCTCTCTCTCTCTCTCTCTCTCTCTCTCTCTCTCTCTCTCTCTCTCTCTCTCTCTCTCTCTCTCTCTCTCTCTCTCTCTTCCATTAGTTTCAATTTACATGCATTGTCGTCACTACAACCACAACCACAACCACAATTACCACTACCTACTATAACTACTACAACTAGGCTACTACTACTATTGCTTCTGATTATGATGATGATGATGCTGATGATGTTACCACCACCAACAACACTATCACTATTACTACTACTATTACTACTACTACTACTACAACAACAACTACAAAAACAACAACAACTACTACTACTACTACTACTACTACCACCATATCACGCTACCAACAACATAACACAATAGACAAAGAAAAAAAAATACTTGCATTGTTTTTTTTTCTTCTTTGTTTTAACTTCTTTGCCCACCTACCCACCCACCCACCTACCCACCATTACCCACCCACCCACCTTCCTTTTGCCAACCCACCCTCCCTCCCCTCCCTTCCTCCTTCCTTTCCTCCTCTCCCTTCTTCCCTCCCTTGCAGAATGACTCATCCTTACTTCTCCTTCCTTCCACCTCATCCACTTTCTATCTCCTTCTTTCCTTCCTTCCCTCATTCTTCTTTACAGCCTCCCAAAAGGACAGGTGTGTTGTGTGTGTGTGTGTGTGTGTGTGTGTGTGTGTGTGTGTGTGTGTGTGTGTAAGTGTGTGTGTGACAGGTGTGTAGCAGGTATGTGTGACAGGTGTGTTTTCATGGGTTACATAATTTTAAGCAGGTGAAACATAATGGTCACCTGCCTTATCTCTCTCTCTCTCTCTCTCTCTCTCTCTCTCTCTCTCTCTCTCTCTCTCTCTCTCTCTCTCTCTCTCTCTCTCTCTCTCTCTCTCTCTCTCTCTAGGACTCTTGCAAGTCGTGGAAATTAAAATTTGTGTTGTGTTCTTCTCTTTCTTTTCTTCTTCTTTATTATTTTTCTTCGTCTTCTCTGCATGCATGTATGTATGTATGTATGTATGTATGTATGTATATGTTTATGTATGTATGTATGTATGTTGCTAAAATGTATACAAAACTAACACAAAGCTTTTCATCTTTTCTTAATTGTGTTTTCAATACTCTCTCTCTCTCTCTCTCTCTCTCTCTCTCTCTCTCTCTCTCTCTCTGCATGATGCTTCCCCCCCATTTACAATTTAAATTCAAACTTAATCAGATACACGATCAGGACGAGTACAGATTTTTCCCTCGTGAGCAAATTGGAAACGTTAGCTAATTATCGGATAGCTGTTGTGTGTGTGTGTGTGTGTGTGTGTGTGTGTGTGTGTGTGTGTGTGTGTGTGTGTGTGTGTGTGTGTGTGGAGGTCACTAGGTCATTGGTGTCATCCTCCCACGCTATTGTTGTTGTTGTTTTTGTTATGGCTGTTGTTGTAGTTGTTGTTGTTATGGTTGTTGTTGTTGTTGTTGTTGTTGTTGTTGTTGTTGTCTACCATTCATTACGCATAAATCAAATGAAGGAAGAATGAAGAGAAAATAAAATCAATAGAAAAAAAAGAAAGAAAGAAAGAAAGAAAGAAAGAAAGAAAGAAAGAAAGAAAGAGATATTAAAGAAGAATGAAAGAGAGAAAAAGGATCAAAGAAAGAAAAAAAAGAAAGAATGAAAGAAAAACGAATTTCCTGATTGAGAAATTGATTGAGAGAATTACTAGAATTGTCATTATGAACATCTGAGACCGTCATTAATTTTGTTCGTGTGTGTGTGTGTGTGTGTGTGTGTGTGTGTGTGTGTGTGTGTGTGTGTGTGTGTGTGTGTGTGTGTGTATGTGTGTGTGTGTGAAGAGCTCCTATACCCCTCCCCTCCCCCCATCCACCCACTCACTCACACATACACTGTTTCGGTTCGTCACAGGTTCCTATCACTCGCTAATCCGGCACCATGCTGGCCGGATTATAGAGAGTCACGGGTTTGTCATTATCATCATAAATAACAACAACATCAACAACAACAACAACAATAATAACAATAACTGGTTGACATCACATTTATTCACCACAAGTCTGCCTTCCTTCCCCTCATCTTTCCTCCTTCCCCTCACTTCCACCTTCCTTCTTATCCCTCATCTTACCAAATTTCGTCTGGGCGGCTACAGAGGGTGATGGTAGCTCAGCCAGTGGTCAGAACAGCATGGCAGTGGTAGTAATGGTAGTGGTAGTGGTAGTAGTAGTGGTGGTGGTGGTAGTAGTGGTGGTAGTGGTGGTGATGGTGGTGGTGTCAGATTTCGTCTTGAATGGAAACTTGTTATCTTTGTGAAGGAAATCTTGACGGGGGGAAAAACTAGACAGAATAAGGAGGATGAAGAGGAAGAGGAGAAGCTGCAAGAAGAACCAGGTGTGAGGAAGATGAGAAAGGGGAAGGAGGAAGAGGAGGAGGAGGAGGAGGAGGAGGAAGAGGAGAAGGAGGTAAGAGTGACCGTGGGACACTTCTCTACGAAAGGAAGAAGATGAGGAGGAGGAGGAGAAGGAGGAGGAGGAAGAGGACAGAAGAGATTAGCAAGGGAAAGAGGGAAGAAGAAAGAGGAGGAGGAGCAGAGAACGGGAGGTAAAAAAGGGGAAAAGGGAAGGGAGGTAGAAAGGGAAGGGGAGGGAGAGACAGAAAGGATGAAGATAGTGTAGAGAGGGAGAGGAACAAAGGGAGTGGTAGGGAGAGGAAATTGCATACCACGAGAGAGAGAGAGAGAGAGAGAGAGAGAGAGAGAGAGAGAGAGAGAGAGAGAGAGAGAGAGAGAGAGAGAGAGAGAGAGAGAGGTGGCATGGGTGTGGGGCAGGGTGGCGTCAGAGGGTGGCAGGGTCGGTAGGGGGCGTGGCAGGGAGTGAGAATAACCTGCAGGCACTCCAGGTGTTGTGTGTGTGTGTGTGTGTGTGTGTGTGTGTGTGTGTGTGTGTGTGTGTGTGTGTGTGTGTGTGTGTGTGTGTGACCTGTGCATCGTTCCTACCATGTATGCCTTTCCATCATAACTTTAACCCTTATCACCACCACAATCATCACCACCACAATCATCACCACCACAATCATCACCATCACAATCATCACCACCACAATCATCACAACCACCACAATCATCACCATCACCACAATCATCACCATCACCACCACAATTTCTTTACTGACTGCCACTCAAGAAAGCCTTTGTCTTTAGCTTTTTAGTGTTGCTGCTGCTGCTACGACTACTACTACTACTACTACTACTACTACTATGACCACCAGTACTATCAGCCACGCATCACCTGCATTCAGTCCATGGTTTTAGACGCCCCATAAAACTACAACAAAGTCTGCTTAAATAAGGTATCAAAGAATATAGTGTTTGTCCATTGCAGTCTGCGGGTGTTGTGTGCAGGTGGAGCAGCGACACAGGTGGTGCTGCACGCTGGTGGGTGGTGGGTGCGTGCACGGCGCCAGGGTGTTGTGCCGCCCCGGCACCGCCCTCACCAGCATACCTATTCGCCTCGTTCCCTTCCCTAAGCACCTGCTCATTACCTGTCTTCACCTCACCTCCCAGATCAGTGTTGTATCTCCCTTCCCGGCCTGCCCCGGGCGGGGTTCAGCTGGCGGCATCACGATGGGTAAAAACAACTAGCGTGGCGGTACTTACTCTGCTGAACGAAGCGAGGAAGAAGTGAAGAGTCCCCTCAGACTGGCCGTCCTGCGAGGGCCCTTCGTGGCAGGGTCGGGAGGGGAGGCTTGGGCACGCACTGGTTGCACTCCGTTGGCAGGACTGAAGGACAACGAGCGGCCACTCCCGCGGTACAACTTGCGTTTCTCCTCCGTGGGTAGAGGCTTTTCTGGTGTGGTAAGGCTTTGCGAGCCCCACTCCAGCCTGGACATACCCTTGGGGGCGGTGGTGGCAGGCTCCGGGGTCCACGCCACCTGGGTCTCGGGGATGATAACCAGAGACTGGGGCCGCCGCCGGGCAGGCCGCGCCTGTCTGGGTCTCGGATCAGTGGCAACAAATCGTGGGGCGGAGCACAGAGGCGAGGCAACGCAACACCCTTGCCTCGGGGAGTCCCACACACCGATTGGCGAGGAAAGACCTTGTTTGTCCCGAAGACCAGCAGTGTTGCCCCAGGTGGAGGCGGGGCCTCTAGGGATGGCAGGGGCGCTGGCCTTGACGTAGGGCGTCGTGTCCTCCTCGGCCGTAGTGGGAAAGATACAAGCCGCGATGGACTTTCTACGACTCGAGAATAATTGAGAGAGTCCGCGAGGCGTGGCGAGGCGAGGCGAAGCAGAAGTGTGGCTGACCAGACGTCCAGACACATTGGGCTCAGACTGAACCCTTGATCGAAGCGTTCCTGGCAAGGGGACAAAGGGCGCTGGGCTTGGTAAAAAAGACCCCCCAGGCAGGATGCAAGAGCGGACGCCTTTCCTTCCCGTGGGGCGCGGGCCGAAGAGGGTGTAGCAGGAGGCACTGATCCTGGAGCCACCACTGCTGGGAGCCAGAGCGAGGGTTTGAGGCGGTGCGAGGCCCAGCGGGCCACCGCCGGGTACAAAGACTCCCCGCACGGTGGTGGTGCGAGACACAGGGTGGGCATCAACCGCCCGCCCCGGGGGCCTATTCACCTCCCGCGGCATGAAGCTCTTGCTGCTGCTACCGGCGCCTCGCTTTCTGGCGTCCTGTAGGTCACTAAGACTCTTGTGCTCCACGCATGTCAGCTCCGTCTCCTCTGCCGCTGCGGCAAGGCTGAGGGTCAGGTCACGAAGCTGTGTTTGGGACACCACTCCATGCTGCTGTTCTGATGCAATGCACACTAGAGAGGCCTCGGGTGAACGGGCCCTCCACGGGGACGAGATAGTTCCACAGGTGCACCTGGGACCAGGCAAGGGCGCGGGCCGCTGCCTAAGACACGCCAGGGGATCGGCCACCTGTTGCTCCTTGTGTCCTGCCCGCCAAAGGACCCGTCCCTCCCCTACCTCTCCACGCCCCTCACCTGCATTCCCCCTCCGCCTCTCAATACGTCTCTCGACAGGCCAAGCCTCGCCCTCCACCCCTCGTATTGCAGCCAGGTAATCTTCCTCCCCGACGACGGAGCGGCGCACTCCATTATTTGCCGCGGGCACAACACGCTCAAAGATGGAGACAGGTTTAGTGCGTCCGCCATCGTCTGTCCGGTGTTTCCCGTCCCTGGCATCACTATGAATGCTTTCACAATTCAGGGAAGTATGAGGATCAGCTGCACTCCTGCTGCCGCCACCAGGTACATCCTCAGCGATCACGGCAGCTGCACCACCACGATAACCACCAGTAGTATATTCCTTATCACCACAACGTTGAGGTGCGTCCACACAGTCCCTCACTATAGCAGGGACGGCATCATGGTACATGGCGCCGTCAGGGATGTCTTGATGGTCCGCGGCACATTTAGGAACATCTTCACCGTTCTTAGTGTTTTCAGGGACTCCATGACTCCTGACACCTTCAGGATCACTCTCTGAATCTGTGCCACTTGGAGCCCCATCACCAGTGTTGAAGGCAGTGCCAAGGTCATTGTTATTGGCACATTCAAGGACACCTTCAGCGTCCATTGCACTTTCAAGGACATCTTCAAAGTCTATGGGACGTTCAAGGACATCACCGTCCATCTCATTTTCAAGTGCATCTTCACTATCACTGTCACTTTCAAGGACATTTTCATCTTTCATGGCAGAGACATAATCAGTGTCTCTGTCATTTTCAAGGACATGTTCAGTGTGAGTGGCGCATCCAGGGACATTTTCACTGTTCTTGTCACTGTTGAGAACCTGTGAAGTGTCCCTGGCGCCTTGAGGGTCTTCAATGTCCCTGACACCTTGAGGGTCTTCAGTGTCCCTGGAATTGTCATGGTTGTCTTCACTGTCTGTTGCATTCTCAGGGACACCTTCAATGTGTGTGGCATATTGAGGGATATATTCATTGTCCCTTTCATTTTCAAGGACACCTTCATCGTCCCTTTCACTTTCAAGGACATCTTCATCGTCCCTTTCACTTTCAAGGACACCTTCATCGTCCCTTTCACTTTCAAGGACACCTTCATTGTCCCTTTCACTTTCAAGGACACCTTCATCGTCCCTTTCACTTTCAAGGACACCTTCATTGTCCCTTTCACTTTCAAGGACACCTTCATCGTCCCTTTCACTTTCAAGGACACCTTCATCGTCCCTTTCACTTTCAAGGACACCTTCATCGTCCCTTTCACTTTCAAGGACACCTTCATTGTCCCTTTCACTTTCAAGGACACCTTCATCGTCCCTTTCACTTTCAAGGACACCTTCATCGTCCCTTTCACTTTCAAGGACACCTTCATCGTCCCTTTCACTTTCAAGGACACCTTCATCGTCCCTTTCACTTTCAAGGACACCTTCATCGTCCCTTTCACTTTCAAGGACACCTTCATCGTCCCTTTCACTTTCAAGGACATCTTCAGCGTCCCTTTCACTTTCAAGGACACCTTCATCGTCCCTTTCACTTTCAAGGACACCTTCATCGTCCCTTTCACTTTCAAGGACACCTTCATTGTCCCTTTCACTTTCAAGGACACCTTCATTGTCCCTTTCACTTTCAAGGACACCTTCATCGTCCCTTTCACTTTCAAGGACACCTTTATCGTCCCTTTCACTTTCAAGGACACCTTCATCTTCCCTTTCACTTTCAAGGACATCTTTATCGTCCCTTTCACTTTCAAGGACACCTTCATCGTCCCTTTCACTTTCAAGGACATCTTCAGCGTCCCTTTCACTTTCAAGGACACCTTCCTCGTCCCTTTCACTTTCAAGGACATCTTCAGCGTCCCTTTCACTTTCAAGGACACCTTCATCGTCCCTTTCACTTTCAAGGACACCTTTATCGTCCCTTTCACTTTCAAGGACACCTTCATCTTCCCTTTCACTTTCAAGGACATCTTTATCGTCCCTTTCACTTTCAAGGACACCTTCATTGTCCCTTTCACTTTCAAGGACACCTTTATCGTCCCTTTCACTTTCAAGGACACCTTTATCGTCCCTTTCACTTTCAAGGACACCTTCATCTTCCCTTTCACTTTCAAGGACATCTTTATCGTCCCTTTCACTTTCAAGGGCACCTTCATTGTCCCTTTCACTTTCAAGGACACCTTCATTGTCCCTTTCACTTTCAAGGACACCTTTATCGTCCCTTTCACTTTCAAGGACACCTTTATCGTCCCTTTCACTTTCAAGGACACCTTCATCGTCCCTTTCACTTTCAAGGACACCTTTATCGTCCCTTTCACTTTCAAGGACACCTTCATCGTCCCTTTCACTTTCAAGGACACCATCGTCCCTTTCACTTTCAAGGACACCTTCATTGTCCCTTTCACTTTCAAGGACACCTTCATCGTCCCTTTCACTTTCAAGGACACCTTTATCGTCCCTTTCACTTTCAAGGACACCTTCATCGTCCCTTTCACTTTCAAGGACACCATCGTCCCTTTCACTTTCAAGGACACCTTTATCGTCCCTTTCACTTTCAAGGACACCTTCATTGTCCCTTTCACTTTCAAGGACACCTTCATTGTCCCTTTCACTTTCAAGGACACCTTCATCGTCCCTTTCACTTTCAAGGACACCTTCATTGTCCCTTTCACTTTCAAGGACACCTTCATTGTCCCTTTCACTTTCAAGGACATCTTTATCGTCCCTTTCACTTTCAAGGACATCTTTATCGTCCCTTTCACTTTCAAGGACACCTTCAGCGTCCCTTTCACTTTCAAGGACACCTTCAGCGTCCCTTTCACTTTCAAGGACACCTTCCCCATCCCTGTCACCATCATTATCACTTTCAGGAATATCTTCAAAATCCCTGACACTTTCAAGTATACCTTCAGTATTTCTGGTACTTTCAGGAGCATGATCATTATCTTTATCACTTTCAGGGACATGATCAGATTCTTTATCACTTTCAGGGACACATTCATTGTCTGTGTCGCCTTCTGAAATTCCTTCACCATCCTTGTCACTTTCATAAATATCTGAATTTCTTCCGGAACTTTTCGATACACCTTTCATGTCTATATCACTTTGAGGGTCACCTTCATTGTCCCTATCACTTTCCTGAAGCTCTTCCTTCCCCCTGGCATCATCAGGGAAATAATCTTTAACCATGTTTGTAGTCCCTGAGCCACTCCCAGGGGTATAGATGTCCCTTGTAACACTTTCAAAGTTATGTTTACAGTCCCTGGCTTCTGCAGGAATACATTCACTTTCTTTGGCATTAAAGGTGGAAGGTGTACCATCCCTGCCACATTGAGGAGTGGTCCCTGTATCGCTTCGCTCACTATCAAAGTCACATTCACTTCCCTCGCCACCATCAGAGACATTTTCATTGGCAGAGATACTACTAGAGACACACTCCTCATCTTCGGCACTATCACAAGCACCTTCACCATCATTGGGAGGGCCAGCGAAGCATTCATCTTCCTTGTCACTTTCAGGATCATGGTCTTTATCTTTTCTATCAGCAGAGGCTTTCACATAGACCATATCACCTTCATCAACAAGGGTACAGTTAGGGACATCTTCATAGTCAGGGATCTCTGTGTCATTCTCTTCACCTTCGTTTTCTGTCGTTTCAAAATGTTTCCCATTGTCATTAGTATAGTTTTTAAAGTTGACGGTTCCATCCTCACTTTCACGTACCTCCTCATTTTCATCATCTGCTTCCCCCTCACCCTCACCCTCATCTTCTCTGTCCTCATTCATGTCTTCTCCTTCCCCACTGCTTTCCGCGTAACTTTCCAAGGGTTTCCCATTAAATATTCCCGTTTTCTGCCTCTCATTACTTTCCAAGAGTCTACCATTCAATATATTCGTTTTCTGTCTCTCATCAATAATCCATTTTCTTTGATGAGTTTCTTCAGGCTCCTCTTCCTCTTCCTCCTTCTCATTTTCCTTATCACCTTCTTCCTCCTCCTCCTCCTCATCAACATTACGTTCATTTTCCTCTTCTTCTTCCACTAAGAGAGGTACTCCATCCACCCACTTTCTTTCCACTATCTCCGTTGTTCTCTCCTCCTCACAACTTTCCTCCACCTCCCCCTCCTCATCTTCCTCTTCTCTATCCTCAGTACCATCTCCGTTCTCCTCTTCTTCTTCCTCTTCCAGTGAGATAGAAAGATCCTCTACTAGTCTTCTATCCATTATCTGTGTAGTTCTATCTTCCATCCCTTCCCCTCCATCATCTTCCTCCTCTTCCTCCTCCTCCTCCTCCTTCCTTAGGCAGTCATCCGTCTCCCTAGCCATGTTCTCCTCCTGTAGTAGGTGATGAGGGCGGTCAGTGGGCGTGGTGTGGACGTGGGTGTGGGTGTGGCCAGTGGGAGTGGAGGTAAGAAGGCGTGTCATTGTTATCCACGCCGCCAGGGTGGATGGATGTCTCACCTCCTCCTCCTCCTCCTCCTCCACCTCCTCCTCCTCCTCCTCCTCCTCCTCCTCCTCCTCCTCACGCCCTTGCAGACTTAGCCATTTTCACCCACATTGGTAAGGGAAAACGTTGCTTCCAAGAACGTTTGTGGAGGGATCGTTAGCAGGTGGAGTGGTTGTGGTTGTGGTTGTGGTTGTGTTTGTGGTTGTGGTGGTGGTTGTGGTTGTGGTTGTGGTTGTGGTGGTGGTGGTTGTGTTTATCTTCTGTTTTTTGTTTTTTTTTGTTTTATCATTTATTATTTTCTTTTATCAATGTGTTTATTTATTTTTCTCATAATATTTCGTTTCACCATTTTTTGTGTTTATATAATTAATTTTGACACGTTATTTTCTGATTTTTTTTTTTTTTTTCTGCTTCACTCAAGTTTTTATACAATTATCACACACTTGTTTTTTCTTCCTTCCTTCTTTCCTTCTTTCTTTCTTTTATCTTTTTTTTGCAATAGTCAGTCAGTCTATTTACAGTTTCCTTTTTACTTGAATATTTCTTTCTTTCTTTCTTTCTTTCTTTTTTCTCTTCCTAAAGGTATATACATAAGTATGCAACGGGGCAGTGTGGTATATTCTCTCTCTCTCTCTCTCTCTCTCTCTCTCTCTCTCTCTCTCTCTCTCTCTCTCTCTCTCTCTCTCTTATCTATCGACATTTTTAGATCTGTTTTTCTTTCTCCATCTTCCAACACAAGGAGAGATAAGAGAGAGGAAGGGAAGTGAGGGGAAAGGAAGGGAAGTGAGGGGAAGTGAGGGGAAGGGAAGGGATGGGTAGGAGGCGAGGGAAGAAAGTAAGGGAAGAAAAGAGAGTGAGAGATGGAGGAAGAGAAAGGGCAAAGGGAGATAAAGGAAGGGAAGGGAAGGGAAGGGAAGGGAAAGGAAGGGAAGGGAAGGGAAGGGAAGGGAAGGGAAGGGAAGGAGAGGGAGAATACGAAGGAAGGTGAAGAAATGAGAAAAGAGCGACTGTTATGGTAAGTTCAACACACACACACACACACACACACACACACACACACACACACACACACACACACACACACACACACACACACATACACACACATAAAGTTCATCACACTTCCTTCACCGACAGTCGACCTTGTCTGTCCATCGCCTCCAGTCTCTCTCTCTCTCTCTCTCTCTCTCTCTCTCTCTCTCTCTCTCTCTCTCTCTCTCTCTCTCTCACTCTCTCTCTCTCTGCATTAACACACAATACCTTTTTTCGGCATGAACGGTAATAGGATGTCACCCCCCCTCTCCTTCCCCCCCTCTTCCTTCCCTCCTCCTTCCTTCCTTCCCTCCCTCCTCCATCTATGTATCACTCACTCACTCACTCTCTCCTTCATTTCATTCACCACCACTATCGCTTCTCCTTCCTTCCTTCCTTCCTTTCTTCCTCTCCCTCTCACCTCCTCCTTTACCAAAAAAACACACACACACATTCCTCTCTTCTCCTCTCTATCTCTCTTCCTTCTAATCTGTCCCTCGCCACATCTTCCTTCACCTTCCCTCACATTCCACCTCCAATCACTCTTCTCTTCGTGATTCCTCCATTCAATCTCTCTTCTCTTCTCTTCAAGTCTTCCTCCTCCTCCTCCTCCTCCCTTTCTTCCTTGTCCGTGTGTTAGCTTGGAGGTAAGTGATCGCTTGTCTAAGTGAAGGTGAGGTGATGCGGGCGGGCGGCAGGAGCGTGAAGGAGAGGAGGATGTAGGAGGAAGAGGAAGATGAGGAGGAGGAGGATGGAAAGAGGGAGGAAGAGGGAGAAAAAAAAGGAGGATGGGGAAGAGGGAGAATTTATAAGGAAATCTGAGGTAAAAGGAAAGGGAGAAAGGGAGGATATAGATGTGTGTGTGTGTGTGTGTGTGTGTGTGTGTGTGTGTGTGTGTGTGTGTGTGTGTGTGTGTGTGTGTGTGTGTGTGTGTGTGTGTGTGTGTGTGTGTGTGTGTGTGTGTGTGTGTGTGTGTTTGGGAAGGTGATAATGATGTGGAAGAGGAGTGGAGGGGAAGAGTGGTGTAATGAGGAGGAGGAGGAGGAGGAGGAGGAGGAGGAGGAGGAGGAGGAGGAGGACAGGTGGGAGGAAGAGTGAAATATTCGTCAACAGGAAATACCAAACAGGTAGAAAGACAGACAGACAGACTGACTGACCGACCGACAGACAGACAGACAGACAGATCGACAGACAGAAACAGGCAGGCAGACATATTTAGACTATGTGCGTGTGTATATTATTGTACTGTACGTGCCGGTGCCCCAAGCGACACACACACACACACACACACACACACACACACACACACACACACACAGTCCCGCTCCATCTTCCTCATTATCCCTGTACATCAAACACACCCTCCTCCTCCCCTACTCCTTCTCCTCCTCCTCCTCTTCCTCCCCCTCCTCCTCTAACGACTCCACATAAGAATTATATCAACCAAACAAGACTTTTATTACTCCACCTCCACCTCCCCTCTACTCCATACCACTCCTTACCACATCTTCCACATCTCCTTCAACAGTACCATCCACACCTATCCATCCACCTATACCATCCTTTTCCACTTCCCTGATCCACCTCTTACAGCCTTCCTACTGTCCTTCCTTCCTTCCTTCCTGTCCTACCTCCTTTCTCCACTTCCCACCACCACCACCACCACCACCACCACCACAATCCCACCTAACAAGAAACAGTGGAGAGAAACCTGAGAAGAAGTGGACAGGTTCTTCAACATTCCACCAAACACTTCCTCAACTCCACACCAACGACGTAGTGGAACAAGTGGAATAAATGGAACATAATACGAGTGAAAAAAAAAAATAATGTGTTTGTAAATTAATGAACGTGTACCAATAATTTTTTTTTACCACCTTATATAAACGGATGTAAATTTATGTAAATATATATCAACCTTCAACTCACAATGCACATCTTCCATCACCACCACTACTACTCCCCTCTCTTCCCCTCACCCACCCACCACCTACCCTATCTTCCCCTCACCCACCACCACTACCCTCTCTTCCCCTCACCACCTCCCCTCTCTTCCCCTCCACACTTCCTCCCCCAACCTCCCCACCATTACCACAGACAGTCAGCTCAGCACATCCACCCCTTCACATTCCCCATCCCCTGTCACCCCACCTCACCCTACCACAACCTGTCCCTCCACACCCCTCCCCTCCTCACCCCTCCCTGCTTGTGTCCTTGCTCCTCCCCGCCCCTGAGGCTGCTACAGAGGTAGGTTCCCAAGGGCATGTCACTCCTGAAGGTGATAATCAACTTGTATCCCTCACCACAACCACAATCACCACCACCACCACCACCACCACCACCACCACCACGATCCCATCCTTCATCGCCAGACTGAATGGTTTAGCCGCACGTGTCCTGGGGAGGGATGGGGAAGGATAGGATGGGGAAGGATAGGAGGGGAAGAGGGGAAGGGACGAGAGAGAAAGAGAGTGATGTCAAGGGAGGAAATAAATATGTGACGTGATTGTTGCTGCTATTGGTGGTGGTGGTGGTGGTGGTGGTGGTGGTGGTGGTGGTGGTGGTGGTGGTGGTGGTGGTAATTATCACTATGAACCACTTTTCCTTCTTCACTGTATCACCCTCACCATCACTTTCCTCCCTCCCCCCTCACCACACTTCCTCCCCTCTCCCCTCCCTCCCCTTCCCTTCCTCACATTCGTACCACACCCACACCCTCCCCTTCACCCCCTTTAGACCCCCCCATTTCCACCCCTACCCCAACCTCCAGTTTCGCCCACCCCCCTTAACCCCCTTACCCCCCCCTTCCCCTCCCCCCCGCCCATCACCTCACCACTTGTTCTGTGACGCCGCCCACCAACCAGACAACCAAACGCAATAGCCGTGGGAATGAAAAATCGATGAAAAATACGAAATAAAAGTTATAATAATGGTGGTGGTGGTGGTGGTGGTGGTAGTTGTGGTGGTGGTGGTGGTGACAACAACAACAACAACAACAACAACAACAACAACAACCTAAATCTACTTAATTTTTCTATGTATGTACTTAAAGGTATGAGAGAGAGAGAGAGAGAGAGAGGAGAGAGAGAGAGAGAGAGAGAGAGAGAGAGAGAGAGAGAGAGAGAGAGAGAGAGAGAGAGAGAGAGAGAAAGCTTGCTGGGGAGTCAAACGTCAGTCGCCCCCCTCCCCCCCCACCCGCACCGCACACAACCTTATTTCCCCATTTCCCCACCCCCAGAGATGGTGAGTGTGAAAACTTTGGTGGTGGTGGTGGTGGTGACGGTGGTGGTGGTGGTGGTGGGGTGGTGGTGGTGGTGGTGGTGGTGGTGGTGGTGACAGCAGAAGCATCCTATCAAACACAGGCTGGATATTTTTTTCAGAGGTGTTTGGAAGTTTGAGTGTGTGTGTGTGTGTGTGTGTGTGTGTGTGTGTGTGTGTGTGTGTGTGTGTGTGTGTGTGACCTTGATGTATAATGAAAATTAGGAAGAAAAACACACACACACACACACACACACACACACACACACACACACACACACACACACAAGTACGCCCTATTCTCTATACTGAACAGGTGATTAGTCAAACGAACTGATATAGTAACAAAGAGAGAGAGAGAGAGAGAGAGAGAGAGAGAGAGAGAGAGAGAGAGAGAGAGAGAGAGAGAAGAGAGAGAGAGCACATCTAATTACAGGAAAACAAACACATGTATTCAGGTCATTAGAGACAGAAAGAAAGACAGAAAGAAAGACAGAAAGAAAGAAAAAAAAAAAAAAAAAAAAAAAAAAAAAAAAAAAAAAAAAAAAAAGATGTATAATAAATAAATGACACATAATAATAATAATAAACAGGTGTAAGAGGATAAAAAAAAAAAAAAAAAAAAGACGACAGACAGGTGTGATTAAAGCAACAGGTGTGTCAAGACAGTGTGTGTGTGTGTGTGTGTGTGGAGGCTAAGGTGTAATATGTCTCAAGTATACTCTCTTTATCTTTCTCAATGATAAGTTATCGCACACGTCATTACATACTCATACAACGTTTCTCTCTCTATCTCTCTCTTTCTCTATCTCACTTTTTTCTCTTGTTCTCTCTTTCTATCGTGCGAATTAAACACAAAGATAGAGGGAGAGAGAGAGGAAAAGAAAGAGATATAGAGATAGAGAGAGACGCACAAAACAAAGAAAAGAGAGGCCATTACTCTCTCTCTCTCTCTCTCTCTCTCTCTCTCTCTCTCTCTCTCTCTCTCTCTCTCTCTCTCTCTCTCTCTCTCTCTCAAGGTACTATGACTCACAATTAGCATCAAAACAGTCGGATTTCACCTCAATTATTCATTATTTTCATTAACTTTTTTCCTTCTCTTGCAAACACAAGGTTACGTTTTGTTTCCTTCCAAAAGTACTTACAGAGGGAGGGGAGGAGAGAGAGGGGGGGCGTGAGGAGAGAGAGGGGGGGCGTAAGGAGAGAGGGGGGAGGAGAGAAGAGGGAGGAGAGAGGGAGGGGAAGGAGAGAGGGAGGGAGGAGAGGAAGTGGTTAAGGGTTAATAGAATAAGGGGAGGAGTGTTAACATGAAACAAGGGGAATAGAAGAAAGGGAAGAGAAGGGGGGGAGGAAGGGAGGAAAGGGAAGAGAGGGGGAAGGGAGGAAAGGGAAGAGAGGGGGAAGGGAGAGAAGGGGAAATGAGAGGTAAAGGGAGAGGAAGGGGAGGGTATGTACTTGGAAAGGAGGAAGAGGAGGAGGAGGAGGAGGAGGAGAGGGAGGAGGAGGAGGAGGAGAAGGAGGAGGAGGAGGAGGAGGAGGAGGAGGAGGAGGAGGAGGAGGAGGAGGAGGGATGGAGGAAATACGTAGGTTATGAAATCCAGGTGAGGAGATAAAAAAATAAACGTGGGAAGAGGAGGAGGAGGAGGAGGAGGAGGAGGAGGAGGAGGAGGAGGAGGAGGAGGAGGAAGAGGAGAAGGAGGAGGAGGAGGAGGAGGAGGAGGAGGAGGAGGAGGAGGAGAAGAAATACTAGAAATTGTTTAACTTGATAATTTTTACACAAGAACTGAATGAAATGAGAAAGAGAGAGAGAGAGAGAGAGAGAGAGAGAGAGAGAGAGAGAGAGAGAGAGAGAGAGAGAGAGAGAGAGAGAGAGAGAGAGGAGAGAGAGAGGACAATACAGATTGAGGAAGCGCTTTCATAGTACACAAGAGAGGGAGGGAGGGAGGGAGGGAGGGGAAGG
>JAXIVD010007194.1:7500-12500 GCA_036785275.1 Cancer borealis
GAGAGGAAACCACACGTGTTCTCTCTCTAAGCCTCACAGACTCGTGAATCAATAACTGTGGTCAGGCAATAGTGTATGTCCTGGCGCCTCATTCCCGTCCAAGTCCTTCCCCTTACCTACTCACGCACTGCCTTCACGACTCACACATTCCTTTTCACCACTCACACACTCTCTCCATCACTAACACACTCCCTTCACCAAATACACCCTTCTTCCACCACTAACACACACTACCGTCAACACTAACACACTCCTTCTAAACATTCCTGCCATAAATTCTTTTTAAACACTATCTATCACTCACAAAAACATTTCACCACACACACACACACACACACACACACACACACACACACACACACACACACACACACACACACACACACACAACACACACACACACACACACACACACACACACACACACACACACACACACACACACACACACACACACACACACACACACACACACACACACACACACACACACACACACACACACACACACACACACACACACACACACACACACACACACACACACACACACACACACACACACACACACACACACACACACACACACACACACACACACACACACACACACACACACACACACACACACACACACACACACACACACACACACACACACACACACACACACACACACACACACACACACACACACACACACACACACACACACACACACACACACACACACACACACACACACACACACACACACACACACACACACACACACACACACACACACACACACACACACACACACACACACACACACACACACACACACACACACACACACACACACACACACACACACACACACACACACACACACACACACACACACACACACACACACACACACACACACACACACACACACACACACACACACACACACACACACACACACACACACACACACACACACACACACACACACACACACACACACACACACACACACACTCACACATTCCCTTCATCATTCACACTGTAGCTTCACCAATCAAACATTTCCTTCACTACTCACATACTTCATTCACTTCTCACACATTCACTCCAACATTCCTCCTCACAAACACAATGATCCTTAAGACAACATCATTCATTGAAGAAAATAAAAAACATGTTGCAATTTTTTTCTTCTAAACATATAAATTCATATGACAAGTATTATCTGTTTGCCGATAAAATATTCAAACAATGTTTTTTTCGTCCGTGTAGTAAAGTTGTGCATTCCACCTACAGATGTCTCCCATTATCATTTTATTATTATTTTGTTTCTATTATTATTATCATTATTATTATTATTATTATTATTATTATTATTATTAATATTATTATTATTATTATTATAATTATTATTATTAATATTACTGTTATTATTAGTTATTATTACTATTACTATTTTTATTATTATTATTATTATTATTATTATTATTATTATTATTATTATTATTATTATTATTATTATTATTATTATTATTATTATTATTGTTATTATTGTTTCTATTATTACTAGCAATATTACTATCATTATCATTATCAATATTATTATTAATAGTAATATTATTACTATTATTATCATTATTGATTTTATCATTATCACTACTATTGTATTTCACTATAACAATGATGATGGGAGACGTCTGTGTCATTATTAGAAGCTGTCGTTATGCACTACTTTGCTACGCAGAATAACATTGTCTCACGCAAAAGCCATTAACGTTTGTTTACATTATCAGCGACAAGATGAAAAATATATATTGTATTATATTATTTTTCAATAGATTATGTTGTCTTATGCATTATTCTACATAAGTTACCGACTTGCTAGGTCAAGGAATGCAGGAATGCAACATTTTGGAACATTTGGAACATTTTTGAACGGCATTTCCTTCCTAAGATAGAATGCGTGCGCTTTAGTCACACGCTTTCTCCATCAATTACACACTTATTTCACCATTAATACACTCCTTTTAACACCCATAGACTCCCTCCACCACTCACACACTCCCTCCACCACTCACACACTCCCTCCACCACTCACACACTCCCTCCACCACTCACACACTCCCTCCACCACTCACACACTCCCTCCACCACTCACACACTCCCTCCACCACTCACACACTCCCTTGCTTGTTGCTGGTTATGGCTTTCTTCATGATGAGAGAGAGAGAGAGAGAGAGAGAGAGAGAGAGAGAGAGAGAGAGAGAGAGAGAGAGAGAGAGAGAGAGAGAGAGAGAGAGAGAGAGAGAGAGAAGAGAGAGAGAGAGAGAGAGAGAGAGAGAGAGAGAGAGAGAGAGAGAGAGAGAGAGAGAGAGAGAGAGAGAGATAGAGAGAGAGAGAGAGAGAGAGAATGTGAAAAATTGCATCAGAAATAATATTATAATTACAATATATTATATAGATACATTGAAAAGAAGAAATACTTTAAAGGTGACATTGGGCCATTATAGGACAGCGATGACAACCTTGTGACATATAATAATGAATGGAATAAATGATGAACAAATACTTGAGTTGAGTCTTTAGTAGCAGGTCGGTTAGTAACATGACATTAATACTAAGGATGTAACTGGTGGTTCCTTAGTAGTAGAGACGGAATGCAACATTTGTGTTAGTAATAATACTGATAATCGTTATTTGCTTGACCATGCGTCCATGATAATGTAATAAGGCTTAACAATGCACTACCAAATCTTGAAATAAACATAGAATACGTACTTAACGCAAATACTACTATGAAAACAATTAAATGACTTGGCCCAGACGAGATTTATACCAGAATTATTTAAAAAAATAAGAAACAAACATTCAACACCCTTGCATTTTTGTTTACTAAAACCCAACAGCAAGGTTTAGTCCAGTCAATTAGAAGTCAGTGAATGTCACTCCAATCTTTAGAAAAGCGACAAAAATATGTTTGGGAATTACAAGCCACTTGCTTGACATCCTTTGTTGGAAATGCTCAAAAGTATAATTAGAGACAAAATTGTTAGTTACCTTGAATGATATTTCTTTTATCAGGAACGCATCATGGTTTTAGCTTAGTAAATCATGTTTATCTAATAGGTTGACATTATATAATTAACACAGTGGTGCAGTGGTTAGCACGTCTGACTACGAATCCGCTGGCCTGAGTTCAATCCCGGACGAGGGCAGTCGGCACACAGCTCACCCAGCTGTTCATCCTCCCAAACGGGTTTGTGAAAATGGGTACACAGGTAAAACCTGGGGAAGGTAAACTGTGGAAACTTGGATGTCACAGTGATCCTGTGTCTGAGGGTAAGGGATTGATTTCCACCACAGGTTCAAAGATTAACGCGACGGGAGATGAGTGCACGCAGCTACAGCGTGTGCCCTTATTTTACCTTTCCTATCCACGATATTACTAGATTGTTAGACATTGTGTACCTTGACTTTCAAAAGGCCTCTGATAAAGTTACTCATAAATTAATGTTCAATAAAGCAACATTGGATCGCAGGTAATGTCCATAATTGGATCGAAAATGGATGAGCAATAGAAAAAAAGTGTCGTTATCAATGGATCTGCCTCGGATTAGACACCCTCAGTTACAAGTAGTGTTCCACAGGGACCTGAACTATTCATTATATAAATAAATGACAATGTTGTTGGACTTCACAACTTCATCGCAAAATTCGCAAACAATACGAAAATCCGAAATTCTGCCATCTCAGACAGCGACAGACAAAACTTACAAGAAGATTTGCACACAAATTCAACATGGTCTGATAAGTCAAAAATAGTTTTTAACGTCAATAAATGCCTTAATCTTCAAGTAAGAACAAGAAATCTATAAATATTAATTCGAAATTAACTTAGTGAAACTTGAAAGCGTATAATGTGTCAAAGATATTGGTGTTACGATTGCGTCGAATCTTAAATTATCCCAACACTGTAATGACGCCGCTGTTTATGCTAATACAAAGTTGGGTTTTATAAACATAACTTCTTCGTTCAAGAATAAAAATAAGACTTTTCCCTTTGTCAATATAGTCAGACCAAACATGGAGTATGCAGTGCAATTTTGATCGCCTCTCTATGCAAATGACAGCAAAACTAGAAACTGTCAACCGTAGAGCTATGCAGATGATCCGTCTTTGCGTAAAACATGTTTTGAAGAGAAACTGGTATGACTTAACACGTTCTCTCGAGAAACGTTGACGAATGTTGACGCAAATACATTTCTTTCAATTGATGACTTATCACGAACGAGGAGTAACGATCTAGAATTAAGATGTAGACAAATACAGATTGACTGCACTAATTTTTTTTTAAGAATGATGTTAGAGAGTGGAATAAACTTTCATTTCCCAAGAAAGTGTAATGTAGCATAATAAATTCCCTTAAACTCAAGCTGGAATTCCATCGCCTCCAACATGGTTGGGTTGTATGACCCGACATACTGCTGGCTGTGTGACCCAACATACTGCTGGCTGTGTGACCCAACATACTGCTGGCTGTGTTACCCGACATACTGCTGGCTGTGTAACCCGACATACTGCTGGCTGTGTAACCCGACATACTGCTGGCTGTGTGACCCGACATACTGCTGGCTGTGTGAGCCGACATGCTGCTGGCTGTGTGAGCCGACATACTGCTGACTGTGTGATTCGACATACTGCTGGCTGTGTGACCCAACATACTGCTGGCTATGTTGCCCGACATACTGCTGGCTGTGTGACCCGATATACTGCTGGCTGTGTGACCCGACATACTGCTGGCTGTGTGACCCGACATACTGCTGGCTGTGTGACCCGACATACTGCTGGTTGTGTGACCCGACATACTGCTGACTGTGTGACCCGACATACTGCTGGCTGTGTGAGCCGACATACTGCTGGCTGTGTGACCCGACATACTGCTGGATGTGTGAGCCGACATACTGCTGGCTGTGTGACCCGACATACTGCTGGCTGTGTGACCT
>JAXIVD010007194.1:17500-21021 GCA_036785275.1 Cancer borealis
TTTAGTCCTACCCGTTGCGATCCACTTGAAAAAGATTACAAGTTATGTCATGAAGTTTTACTTTAGTGATAAGACACTTGTGTGGAACTTTATCGAACGTTTTTTGTAAGTCAAGATATACGATGTCGACTGTTCTAGTGTTTGCACATTATGTATACGTCGTTGAAGAAATCAATTAAGTTTGTTAAGTATAAACATTTATTTCTGAATCCATCTTGTCAATCTTTAATGATGGCGTTTTTCTCTAGATTCTCAACAATTTTCTCTCCTATTATTATTTCCAATTCAAGTTAGGCTAATTGGTCTACACTTTCCGGGATGAGACTTTATTCCCATTTCATTGATGAGAGTGACGTTCACTAGTTTCCATTCGTATGGGAGCTGGCCAAGAGTTAGCGATTTATTTATTAGGAGGAAGAAAAAGTGGAGGAGGAAGAAGTACAAAGGTGCAAAGAAGTACAAAGGAAGAGCAGACAACAGCAGTCCTAGCGAGCCTGTCCATATGGCTACACTCTACTGCTATATTATCTACATGTTAAAAACAAAAGGAAAGCAAAGTGGAAGGCTCCTCCCCACCCACCCACCCATCCAGTGAAACTGGCCGGAAGAAAAAGCGATACCATGTAGTATTGAAAAATTATCATGACATAAGGAGGAGGAGGAGGAGGAGAAGGAGGAGGAGGAGGAAGAGAAGGAGGAGGAGGGGTCAGAACAAGTAGCCTCTTAATGTTTGCATGATTTCATGCATATTCGTCTATAAATGAGAATGCACGCACGCACGCACATACATACCCAGAACTATACACACTAATTCACTGTTAAATCAAGTCAAGTATAACTTATGGTTCCCTGACATTAGGGAAGGTGTGTTTGACCCTTAGTGCTGAGGATGGATTGAAACACAACTGTCCGCCATACACGGCACTAATGATTCATGAGACGCCTCACTCGCCCATCGCATGGAGTGATAGGTAGCAACAGAGAGAAATAACATAAATATAAATGTATAAACCATATCTGTCCCTGAGAAGACAATATCTTTACTAAAATTAGTGTGAACATAAATTCTTCACAAATAAATGCGTGCAAGAGCCAAGACAAGACAAGAGCATAGAAAACAAAACAAGTTCATCGTCACCTAACCATTACCTCCACCCAGGGACACTGTTCAGTGTCCCTGGGTGGAGGAACAAAAGGATAATGTGAAGGAAGAAAAGAAAACGTGCCATGAGGAACAAACATATAAAGTAATAAGAGTAGCAATTATGAAAAATTATATAATAAAAGTAAACTTAAGAAATAACATACGACCGACGTAAGGTGAAGATAATAAATTCAACCTTTAAAAAGAAAAGAAAAGAAAAATGGCACTAATATATTAAGTAATCTAGGAAAAAAGTGAGGACGGAATTCAAACATTTCAAAAGAGTGAAGTAATAATAGGAATAGGAAAGATGGAGTAAGTTTGAGTGAGACGACACAGAGTAACGGGGAGACAATTACAAACAAAACAAATAAAAAGGAGGAAGAGAGTTAAACGAGAAATAGTCGATAGAGGAGGAAAAATTAACGAACACAGGAAAGGGAGAAAATAAGCCACATTGTACGTCACAGCTGTTACCCACTGACTGATCGTTCCATTGGCGGCTGCTGCTGCTGCTGCTGCTGCTGCTGCTGCTGCTGCTGCTGCTGCTGCTGCTGCTGCTGCTGCTGCTGCTGCTGCTGCTGCTGCTGCTGTTGCTGCCGCCGCCAATACAACTACACCACATCCACACAGCTACAAATCGCTCACGGGAGTATTTCTAGAGAACACCCATACCAGGTCACACTACACCAATCATATTCACCACACCAGAAACAACAAACTCTCTTCTCACATCTTTTACCATCGCTTGTGAGTAAAAGGACAGTGTGTGTGTGTGTGTGTGTGTGTGTGTGTGTGTGTGTGTGTGTGTGTGTGTGTGTGTGTGTGTGTGTGTGTGTGTGTGTGTGTGTGTGTGTGTGTGTGTGTGTGTGTGTGTGTGTGTGTGTGTGTGTGTGTGTGTGTGTGTGTGTGTGTGTGTGTGTGTGTGTGTGTGTGTGTGTGGTGTGTGTGTGTGTGTGTGTGTGTGTGTGTGTGTGTGTGTGTGTGTGTGTGTGTGTGTGTGTGTGTGTGTGTGTGTGTGTGTGTGTGTGTGTGTGTGTGTGTGTGTGTGTGTGTGTGTGTGTGTGTGTGTGTGTGTGTGTGTGTGTGTGTGTGTGTGTGTGTGTGTGTGTGTGTGTGTGTGTGTGTGTGTGTGTGTGTGTGTGTTTAGAAAGAACAATTACCATTCCTCAGTGTTGGGGAGAGGGACGTAATGAGTGCGTTAGTAATTCTGCGAATATTTTCGACACATATTATTTCTTTACTTAAAAATAATCAAGAGAAAAAAATTCAAGAAAAAAATTCAACTATTTACTCTTCATCCTCAATATTGAGTAAATTTATCTATCTATATAAGTGGCTTCTATGCGCCTTAAAGGTGCGGTAGCCAAGACAAGGCGATTAGGGTTCTGAGAAACATTACTCTCCCTTCCCTCTCCGTACCAATAACAAATTGATAAATAAGAACTAGAAATAAGATACTTAAAACATTAATAGAAACGGCTGCTTCCTATTGTTTTGTCTTCTCCTTAATTTTTTTTTGGGGGGGAGGAAATTTTTTCGGGAGTAACAAAAAAGCCGATACTCGCTTGGATTTATACTTCATTTGACGAAAACGATCACGTATGTGTTGCCTGGCAATGCTCTGCCTTTAGTGAGAACGTAACACTTTATTTTTTCTCTCATTGTATTTACTGCTAATACAGGCACTGATTCCCTGTTGCAAAAATTCATGCAAATATGTACATATTAGAAGGTTTCATCACCGTAAGGCGTCACGCGGCTGGCAGGACGACTAACATACAGTCAAGATACCAATTGATACCCGATCTGATGATTAACTTTGTAGTCAAGAAGACAAACATCAATATGATGAATAGAGTAGAGCACATTAATAATTAACTGGCTCCATTTGACCAAACTCGGTAAGATATTTTCTTAAAATCAGCGGTCAAATCTTGGTGTTAAAAACTTTCTCAAGAAAAGTGGTTTTGGGATCTTAGCTTTACACACCGTCAAGTCAGGAGTGTTAAGTCACCTCAGAGAATATGAATATGTTGTTGGTTTTGTGGAACTTTGCTTTCATTTTCGAGGCTGCGTGTAGCCAGCTTTACTGCAACCTTCTGAATAAATGCGATAAAATAAATCCTGAAAACAGTTTGAAATGAACAACGTGACAAGAGGTAACGGCGTGGAATTAAGAAGACGAAGATGTAACACAATATCCGGTAAATCATATTACTTCAATGTTAGTTGTGTGTTGACTATTGGAACTAGGACCAGGAGTAGTTAACACGAACACTATCGATAGTTTCAAGTCATGATAAGATAAGTATTTACGAGAAACAGGTTTTCACTAACGTTGTTTTCACCTTGTGTTTCAGATAAGTGTCACGAC
>JAXIVD010007195.1:0-10000 GCA_036785275.1 Cancer borealis
ACACACACACACACACACACACGTGAAAATTATGGTTAAAACTATTTCCGGTGCAATATTACTATCATTAGTATAAGTAGTAACACCTAGTAATAGTTATAGCACTTGTAATGATGATGATGATGATAATGATGATAATAATAATAATAGTAATAGTAATAGTAATAACAATAATAATGATAATAATAATAACAATAATAATATAACAACAACAATCAAAAGGACAGGAATTTTCCTTACTCTTGACACCAAAAGAGGATAAACAAAGATTAACAAATTAACACAAAGGAGCACAAAGGAAAAGCAAACAGCAGTAAACCCGTTGGTCATTACGAAGCTGTTTGAAATAAATTACACCATCTATCTGAAGTGAGAGTCACAGGACAGTAAGGACGAAGGCAACTCCCCATCCACTGCTTCCTCCAGTCGGAGCTGGCACGAAAGAATGAAATATTTAGGTGGTGGTGAAGGTGGAGGTGAGTCTGCAGCTGTGACAAATGAGTAAAGTAGCGTTGAGTGGATGGGGGAGCTGGAGGAGGAGGAGGAGGAGGAGGAGGAGGAGGAGGAGGAGGAGGAGGAGGAGGAGGAGGAGGAGGAGGAGGAGAAGATTGCTTTGCCCCACGGGAGGGACACGCCCCTTTGCCATGTCCCCGGACTTTCCAAACAGTAGCCAGTGTGACGCATTTGAGTGGCAGCGAGACGAGACCTCGTGTTCGGGCCAGACTGTGGGGTGGGATCAGCGGCTGGGAGAGGCGGGGCTGGGCGAGGAGAGGCACGGATGGCCTCGAGTGGTGCTCATCCTGCAGGGCGGACGGCGCGGGATGGGGGCCAGGGGGCGGGACGGGCGGGAGAGTGAGAGGGGGCAGAGAAAGGTGTTTCCTGGGGCTGGAGGGAGAGAAGGTGGATTGGACCCAGCTCACCGCTTCAAGGCCAGGTTGAACCGAGGCCCCGGTAACTCTACCTCGGAGCGAGAATACCGTGTGTCTGGCGGAACATTGGTGCTTGAGGGGCAACAAGGAGGCCTGAGAGTGCGGGGGCGGAGACTACATGGGGCTATACATCCTCAAAGGGTGTTAGGGCTCGCTGGAGGCGACTGGCGGGGGGCAGACGCCGCCACATTCTTGCACTGGTCCACCTTCCGGTTAGAAAGTAATATTTTGCGGGCTGCGTCTCCCTGCCGCTCCTGCATGACCGTGGTGGTCCACCCCTACCTAGGCTGGGGGTGGGCGGGTAGGGGGTGGAGGAAAGGGAGCCATGTTAGGAGAGAAAGAATGGGACGTATATTCGCGAAAGATGAAGTTTACTGGGAAAGAAATTTACTGAGCAGACGGCAGACACGATGAGGAGAGACTGTGTGTGTGTGTGTGTGTGTGTGTTGGTTGGAGTAGGAAAGATAGCAAGAGAGAGAGAGAGAGAGAGAGAGAGAGAGAGAGAGAGAGAGAGAGAGAGAGAGAGAGAGAGAGAGAGAGAGAGAGAGAGAGAGAGAGAGAGAGAGAGAGAGAGAGAGAGAGAGAGAGAGTTATCTCGGCTTCTACAACAAACTTAGCCATAACCACACTGGCAAGTTCATTCTTTTGATTGGACTCTGGACCTTCACTCTTCCTCACACTCATCCTCACCTTGACATTCCCTTCCAACCACACCATCACTTTTTTTCTTTCTCACTTTCTATCCATTTATCTATCTATCTATGTATATATTTTTTCTCTCTCAAGCTCACTTTTCACACACACGCGCGCACACACACACACACACACCACACACACACACACCACACACACACACACACACACACACACACACACATCTTCGTGGGTTTAAGATAAGTTACTACGTTAAATATTTGTAGTTTAATACATTCATTATCACTTTTAGGATAATCTCACCTGATTCGCTTGAACAAAAGCATTCCAAGGGCGCCCAGAAAAAAGGGCAGTGTGGCCGAGAGAGAGAGAGAGAGAGAGAGAGAGAGAGAGAGAGAGAGAGAGAGAGAGAGAGAGAGAGAGAGAGAGAGAGAGAGAAGTGCATGGGGTCTGCTTTCCTGTATTGATGGCGTTCACCGTGAAGTGTTCCCAGTCATGCGTGGTTTCTCTCTCTCTCTCTCTCTCTCTCTCTCTCTCTCTCTCTCTCTCTCTCTCTCTCTCTCTCTCCTTCTTTGCGCCTGTTTGTTTGGAGCAGAAAGAAAGAATATATATTATATATATATATATATATATATATATATATATATATATATATATATATATATATAGAGAGAGAGAGAGAGAGAGAGAGAGAGAGAGAGAGGGAGGTGGTGGTAGGAGGTTCTGAGACGAACTGGCTGCCTGAGTTGGTCGCACAAGGGAGAGTGAAGTATCTGCGTGACATTGAGTAGTGTTATTGCAAAGGCTGCGTGTGTTGTGTGTGTGTGTGTGTGTGTGTGTGTGTGTGTGTGTGTGTGTGTGTGTGTGTGTGTGTGTGTGTGTGTGTGTCGGTGTCGGTGGGTTGGGTCTCATTTAATTTTATCTTGGTCATCCTGAACTTCACACACCAAATTCTTTTAAAAGTTAAAATTGTTATCTGCGAATGTATTTGTGTTTCCTACGTGAAGGTTATAAAGCTTTATAGATATTTCACTTTTTGCTCCACCTTCCCCCGCCCGGCATTTATGTTTTTCTTACTCGACGCACGATGTTTTTGTTTGGAATGGACGAATGTACGGGACCAATTCAGTGATATTTTGCATCCTCTGCATGTCCACTTCCATTGTTGCTGCTGCTCTGTTATTCCCACGTGTTTGCAAGAGAGGTTGATAGGTTTTAGCTGACACTAACGATCTGTACTTGTAATTTAAACACTTCACAGCACGCATTAAGTTTTGGGCCTCAGTATTTAGACAGAGAGTGTGACATCTAATTGCTTACGAAAAAAAAAGATAGAATAATCTTTAGCGCATTTAAATTAGTATTGGCTACTGGGTGACTGCTGTACGTGTTTTCTCTATTAGTTATCATGAACCGACTGTGTCCGGTCTAAACCTGTAGGCGAGGTGTGCGTCAGGAGCTGAGAGTTCTAGAGGACTTCCCGCTGCTACTCGCCCGTGTGTGTCGGGGAAGCGGTGGTGAGGGAAGAAGGCAGCCATTGTACCCCCCAACCTCCACCCCTTCTTCTTCTCCCCACCTTCCAAGCTGCCTGGGAAAGAGCCACGCTTCACTAGGTATCGCTAAGGCAGCAAAACATACACATACACACACACACACACACACATACACACACACACACACACACACACACACACACACACACACACACACACACACACACACACACACAGTCAAACACATTCATACAGAAACATAAATAGAATCGATCAAACAAATACAGAGGCGTTCCATTGGTGATGTTGCGTTCGTTGAATAAGAACTGCTGCTCGAAAAAAAAAATGATGGTGTCCTTCAAAAATATGGTGGTGGTGTGTGGCTTCCCGGTGCATCCTCCCAACATAGACGCGGTTGGTTCACTTTCGCTGCCATGGCCAAGGCGAGACCACGGAGTTAGGTTGAGGTGCTCAGTATCCCAAACTCTCACTATTTGTGCGGCAGTGGGAATATCCAAGCAAACGTATGTATGAAGTCAGAGGAAGACGAGACGAAGAAAAATGAAAGAAAGAAAAAACGTAACCATTCCAGGCATTGCTTTTTCCATTGTGTGTGTGTGTGTGTGTGTGTGTGTGTGTGTGTGTGTGTGTGTGTGTGTGTGTGTGTGTGTGTGTTCTCGCGCTCTTCCACATGAACTCTTGGCTCTTGTCTTTTGGATTATCATGTTTCTATACTTGCTAACTCCATTAACATTCTTTACAGTGGAGTATTGGTGTTAAGTCGCTTTTACTGAAATTTCTAAGTTTCTTTTGTCAACCTTACTAGGTTCATTCTTTTCTATCAAGAAAAGTGTGTGTGCAGCTGTACATCTTGGACTGTAAGCGGTAGTGTTGGCACCGCAACATTCTCGTATACACCTAACGTTATGAGGTGAACAGGTAAACTGGCAAGCACGACATGTACATTGAGACGACAAAATGTGTTTTAAACGTGATATCGTATACTCATCAAGTGGTTGTGTTCAGCGAAATTTGAGTGAGTGTCTGAGCCGCGCTTGATAGTAAGTGAGAAGGTGAGTGAGTTGCTTCAATAATAACACACACTATTATATTTTCACTGATCAAATCACCGCATGTTCTGGTTGCAATGAAACGCATGTGAGCCAGAAAACAATGAGGCTAAGTTGATGACGTCACCGGGCCTGGTCACACGTCACTGTGTCAACAAACAGGGTTGTGGTCAAAGACGGAGCCCGGAGCCGCCCCTTCACTCCCAGTGACTCCACAATCTCCGGATTTGGAATCACTTGCCGAGACGGTAGTGCCAGGCAACTTCTTTTCTGTCTTTCGTCGAGGTCATGAAATCACATTGGAAGCACTTGTATCCTGACCAATGGGAAAATTCTTCCTGCGAATTTCATGGTTTGTAGATATCCTGTGTAAGTATTTCTGTGTGTGTGTGTGTGTGTATGTGTGTGTGTGTGTGTGTGTGTGTGTGTGTGTGTGTGTGTGTGTGTGTGTGTGTGTGTGTGTGACGAGTGTTCGTGGTGTAACGGTGCACAAAGCAATGTTATCCGGCACAAGTGTGGAGGCTTAGATGTGTGTCTTTGCCGTATCGCCTCGTTTGGAGGGAGGGACGAGGACCCTGAATGGTGTGACGGTGTGTAACAAGCGAGGCATGGTTGTGGCGGTACATGGAAGGACTAGCCACTCTAATGTGTGTGTGTGTGTGTGTGTGTGTGTGTGTGTGTGTGTGTGTGTGTGTGTGTGTGTGTGTGTGTGTGTGTGTGTGTGTGGAAACCAACACTTGGGGCCGATGGTGGTGGAGGTGGTGTTGCGGTGAGTTCGGCAGGTGCGATCTCTTGTAAGGTGTGTTGCATTAGTGTTGGCGTGGTGGACGTCAGACACAAAGTAGAAGTTTGGTCTAAGTGGTTGGCAAGGTAGGTGTTGTGATAGATATAGAAGGTGAACTGGATAGAATGCTAAGTATTTAGTGTTATAGAGTTCGATAGGGAATGGTGGCAGAGCGATCTTGTAGGGAAGGTTGGCAAAATATGTTGGGAAGAAGGCAGGAAGAGAAGTCAAGGGGAAGGCGGCATGGTAAGGTGTTCAAGACAAGATTGCAGGGTGTAGGGGAGGGCAGCAGTGTGGGAAACAGTACCTGCTCATACAGCTGGTGCACCCAGTTGTCCATGAGGAAGGCCTGATTGGAGGTGGAGGAGACGCCAGGACTGGCCCCTCCCGAAGCATCTTCCGTCACCATGTGCTCGTACAGATCGAGGGGCATCACGTCACCCCCACCCTCCATTCTTCACGCTCACCCCTACGCACACCCACGCACACCCACGTGACCCCACACCACTCCACCGTGGAAGATGCACGTCAACAAGTAGTTGCAACAAACACTGCACTGTGTTTTCTAGGAATCATTTCAGAGTCGCGTGGTCACCTGGGCATCACTCAAAAGTTCACCAAGTTGTTAGAGTCAGGCTGGCTGTGAGTCAAGCTGTATAGGAGTAGCGCGGGTGGTGTTGAGGGCGGTGGGGGCCCAAGTGAGACGGTAGGCAAGAGGATGTGTCGAAGCGTCTGCGCGTGGCGACCATTTAGTGCGTACTGGCGGGTGGGCGGCGTGCGCGCGTGTGTCAGTTTCCCCTACACCGGCTTGCCCGCGCTCTCGCCGTCCGATTCCCACACCTGCTGCACCACACTCATTCATTACTGGCCACCAACCACTACCACCATCACGTCTTGTTTCACCCTTCACCTCCACCACCGTCTGCACCTCACATCACTTCACAGCAGTCACCATCAACTCCACGCTACCTTCTCTTCCTGCCCGCGTTACACTCCCTTCCCACCACAGACCTCATACCCTTTTACCACAGCTGTCATGATCTTTTCAGATCAGTGTGGTCGCAAGGTTCCTACCATCTGTAGAACCTTAACCTTCTAGTTGAGGTTTCACTCCACCATAACCTCCACCAACAATTACTAGGTTCTCCACACAACACCCGTTTTCTTCGGAACTTCCCTGCCCAGTAGATGGCAAAGTCGGGGCATACGTTGAGCTGCGCGATGCGTCGGCGATGAGTTCCGTCTCCTTGGCCTGTAAGCCTGTGGTGGATAGGCTTCCGTTATCCCTGTATGTAAGACCGACTGTGGCATTCGGGCTTCACAATTTACCTTCATGCTTATCCTTATCGATCAATCTGTAAGGAAGAATGAACACCTTCGAGTATAGATGGGCTGTGCACCGACAGCACCCTCTCCGAATCAGATCAGAGCTCCATGGATTCTCAGCTGGGTGCGCAAACCACTATATCTATGGAGGCGCTCGTTGAACTCACTGTAGCAAGCTTACAACTTCATGACAACTAGAAGGTTGAGGAGCATGTTTATTCTCTCCTCAAAACCTTTATTTCAGGAAGAGTCGGAACACATAGTTCTGAAAATTCTTGGTAAGCCTGAGGAACCCAGTGTACAAGGACATCATCGGATCCCCTGTCAGTAGCTTGACATCAACCAGCTGTGGCCCAGGGTGTGTGCAAGGCTTATTTTGCTCTCGTAAGTCATCCATCATGGCACTATCAAAGCTGGAGCGGGTGATTTCAGACATAAGGAAAGTGTGTTGAGGAACATTGGCGGCTGCGCCAGCATCAAAAAAGAGATGAGGAAGAGAAGGGTGGTACTGGGCCTGTCGCGACTCCCCCACCCACCCAGTCCCTTGTGTTGGGGATTTAAATCTCTGAGTGGCCAAGGCTGCCACCTCCTCTCCACCATCGGCCACCTGCTACCTCTGACCACCTGTCATTTCACCCTCATCTACCACCTGATTCGAATCCAACAACGTCATCTCCACCATACACTTGCCAATAGCTACCCTCCACCATCTTCCAGCTGCTTCTCGCTCTCCCGCCTCAACACGTTTTAAAGACACCACCGCCACTTTGAGCACCTGTCACCCTCGCTGCGTTCTTTAAGACTCCTCTCTGTGTTGTTGTAGGAGCGTTATCTTTGAGTTGAAAGGAAGGGTGGGGTGCGGAAGACGCGGCTGCGAGGAGTAGGGAGGACTTGCGAAGAGTTTTGGCCTCATGGGTTGAGTTCCTGACAAGAGTTCCTAAAGATAACCTGCCTCAGCTATCAGGAGGTGAAGTGATAGAAGCCTGGCATATGGTTAAGTACAGTTCCTATTGTGTTTCGATGCCCTCCGGGGTGCGTGGCACACCGAGACATTCGTTCTGTAATGCTATTGTGAATTGTATGTGCTGAGAAGCGGCCGCCGGTAGTGATGAAGCAAGAAGGAAGAGGTGAGCGGGGACGAAGTTGCCTGGTGGTGATAGTGGTGGTGATGGTGGTTCTGCACTTACTCTTGGACAGACATGAGCACCTGCCGGCCTGGGGCGTTCAGGTGGGAAAAGCCTGTGACTCATACAACTAGCGTGTGGGCGTGGCTCTGGAATGTGGGCGTGTCGAAGGGAATGTAGTCTTGGGGAATGGAATGTGGTTGAGAGGGGGGAAGAGCCAGAGAATGGAAGGTGTGTGTGGAAGGGAGGACAGAAGGGGGCTGGGTGGGTGCCGGCAGAACTAATAAAAAGAAAGCCTCATACGAATAGAGGAATGAGTATGACAGGCGAGTGGAATGTCAGGAAACCTAGAGGCATGATAATGGTGGATATTTTTATGGCGTTATCAGCATTTTAGAAGGAAGCAAGAGTTTCTGACTTGGATGAAGCAAAAGACAAAGGTGACAGGGGCCTTGTCCGCTGCGCAATCTAGATCAGCAATGTATCAGCACTCGTAGTGACTCCTGATAGTTTTGTAACGCTTTTGGTAATACACATCAACTCTTGGCTGTTAAGTATTCCCTAGACAGTTCTTACATGATACTCATGTACTGATGTTCAGCACTAAACACGTTGGGTTACTACGCCTTCAAGTTATGTGTGTAAGCCTCAGCTAATAAATCAGGTAAGGTTAGTCACTGTAAAATACCTCTACTTGATTATGTGTTGGGAGGAGTGTGGGAATAAGTACTAAGTATACACAAATAGGAAAGGTTTGCGGATGGTGGGGACTGGGTGATAGTTGGGAGAAGATGTGTAGGCGTCCGGTTCTTGTTACAGCAAAAACGGAAATGTTGTAGATTGAAAAAAGTTATCAGGGATGAACGAAATGAATAAGGTGTTTGAAATTCTTGAGAGAGAGAGAGAGAGAGAGAGAGAGAGAGAGAGAGAGAGAGAGAGAGAGAGAGAGAGAGAGAGAGAGAGAGAGAGAGAGAGAGAGAGAGAGAGAGATTGAAAACGATATGATCGGCGAAGAGAGGAGGGAAGAAAAGGCAGAGGGAGGGAGATAAGAGTGCCTGGTAGATAAGAAGGATGCGGTCATGAAGGACTGGAGGAAATAGTTAGGCTCCAGTCGCTCCTTCATGGTAATCTTGTCGATGCTGCAATAAGACGGCCAGTAGTTGGCTGGTTGGAGTAAAGGGAAGAGAAATAGGGAACGGCGCACCCCTATCACACACACACACACACACACACACACACACACACACACACACACACACAACTTATAATCACAAAGTCTTAACTTTCCACCGCGTGTACCTAACATAATGTCCGCAGCCAACATCCGACACAAGAAACTGGTGTCCGTCATAACAATTTCCTTCTGTGTGTTTCTGGTTTCGGTTGCGTCCCGGCTGTGAGTCACTTACGACCATGCATCAGATGCCATCATGTGAAGGAGATTCACACTGTTATAGTCATTCCACATGGACGTATCTTTCAGAACATAAATTTTCCTATTTGGAAACTTACAAATGCACATGGCGGAGGTTGGCACGGAAACTCGTCTGTGGCTGGAAGGGGGAGGGCTCCTCGACAGCTCCGAGAGTTCCCTCCACCTCACACCCCACCCGAGTCCCTCACCACCTCCTGGAAGGCAGGTGAACAGCGTTCCTGCTCGCACATGACCCACACTTTCTCCCACACTCTCACACCCTCGGCTACCACCTGGTACTCACCTCCGTCGCGAGGAGGAACTTGTGTCTTGTAGCCCACACGCCACACATGGGCGCTCTTCACTGGTACATTTACGCCCACTGTTTTTTATCAGTCAAACTAAGTTCACTTTTAATTTTCAGTCTTTAATGGAAGTTGCAGAATATTTTTTTCTTCGGATAGTTGACACTGTTGTAAACTTGGCGAGTAAGAAATGTGTTCCAGGGATAAAGTAGGGAGAGGAAGACACGACTAGATGCAGGAGGGGCGAGGAGAGTCAGCCTGCTGACAACAACACCTGGTGCTTGGCCCGCCTCCCGCTCACTACTAATACTCGGACCTCCGCTGTCAATCTGGGTCCTAGAGGATGCACAAGCACACACCGTCACCAGGGGCGTGAGTCCTCTCTTGCCGCCACGAAGCGTCAAGCGGGCTGTTGATGGTGTAGTCTCGTGAACTATTGTATCCTGATGTGTCTCTTCCCGGATGGGTTTTTCATCTTGAATAATTATTTTCTCGTCGACGCGTCTCAATGAGTGGGAGTGGGGAGGTCTTGAGCGTGGACTGCAGCTCACACTTGGCCCTCGTGTCACCAGACGTAAGGTAACATGTCGCTAGCTTAGTTGCCGTTGTGTAATCAGTAAGATTATTCCTTCCCTAGATAATGGCACCTACAAATGTCAGAGCAGACCATGTGTTTAGAATGTGGCAACGTCGCTAGCCTCGTAATATTCTCCACCGCATGTCTTAAGCTGAAAACGCCCCCTCTTTTTTCAACATTCGCAACACAGTACTGAAATTGAATTCTGAGGTCCAGAAAAGCCCGCCCCAAAGACGTGTTTGTGGTTACGAAGTGAGCATTAAAAAGTTGGCCACTGAGTGAACGATGCAATGTTAGTCAGCAGTTATCATGGTCGCTGGCACC
>JAXIVD010007195.1:17500-21012 GCA_036785275.1 Cancer borealis
GTGTGTCCATCGCGGAGGAAATATTATGTGTCTAGGGGGCTGCCACCCCGCTATCTCACTACCTGAAGCGCCTGAGATGTCCGGAAGATGGGCAGAGAGAGGGCACGGATGAGGTACGTTGGAAGATAGTTGCAGGGAGGGAGGGAGAGAGGGAGAGGATGATGAACATTTGAATGAAGCTTTTGGAGTGAGTATACATACAGTGAAGAAAGATGGAATGAAGTGACAACAAGTTCAGATAAAGGGGAAGATCACACAATGCGTGTGCAAGTAAATATTCAACTCACATTATTATGAGGAGTGTGCTCGAATACCAAGGTTAACTTAAGCTGACTCCACGAGATTCTAGGAGTTTCTCGTGTTTTCTATTATAAGTCTAAATAACATAAAACGTTCCTTTGTTGTCTTTCTTAGAATGATAATTTGTGACAGTGTAGAGCATACGCTGCCAGACGCAACCAAAGGGTGGTAAGGAATGTTTCGAGATGGTTCTGGAGAGTAAACATGTTCCGTGAAGATTCATGGAAAATTTCCTAATAATCTGTGGTAGTATGCAGCATCATGTTGGTACCGATGTGCAGGCTGTAAGGTATGACACCTCATCCGAGGGTACATATTGTTCTCTATCAGACAACCCAATAGAAGTCTTCTTCACCTGTCTCGCCTTGCAGCAAGTATAGGAACGTGACAAAAATACCGTAACATGTGGCATGAGTCACGTGAGAACTTCTGGGAGCCATGTGTATGTGTGTAGGAGACTGATTTGATTTTTGGAGGTTGTTAGTGACAGTGATAAGCGAGCTACGATTGCCACAAAGTAGCTTAGTTGTTACTAAACCTGGATTCTTTTGAGTTAGTAGACTAGCGTGGCAATTCAGTAATGGTGATTGGGATGCGGGTGTGTGCCATGGTGATATTCATGATGTTTTCCACAACAAGCCTCTTTGGAAGCCGTTCTGAGCAATGGAACCTCCCTTATCAACTCATCTGGCCCACCCATGATGCGTCTTGCTGGAGGAAGTCCTGCTTTGATGCAGTGGCTTGTATGATAATCGTTGGCACTGGACTGTTGCTATCTCTGTTAACTAACTTTCGGATGTCACCTGTTTGTTAACTTGGGCATGAATCCTTGTTGTCAATTGACAAAAAAAACATGTTATTTTCTGGCTGTTCCTGTAATGATTAGTGATTTCCTTTCACTTGCCTACCGTGCTCCATAGAGAAAACAGGTTTGCATATATATATATATATATATATATATATATATATATATATATATATATATATATATATATATATATATATATATATATATATAGCCAAGTAGGACACTCATTGTCATGTGTTTCCTACAGCAGCTGGCATAGGGTGTGGGTAGGCGGCACAAGTAGATAGGAGGCAGAGGTGATCATGGAGGAGGTTGGGCTCGTTGGCTTTCCAGTGTTTATACGTGAAAAAAATATGTGAAAAGGAATAAGTGAAAGGGGCTAATAATAAGTACAAAAAATTTAAGCTTAAATGTTTTTAATCTTATGAATAAGAAATGTGCAAAACGTTCAGAGGTGAGAAGTCACTAGTAGTTGAACAACGTCATCCCGCTTGTGTTGGGAGCCAAGTCCTCACATATCCTTGAGACGACGTTCGTTGCTGGTGTCTGAGTAGCTGGGCCTTCAGGGTGCCAAAAGCTGGCTTGGGTGGTGTGGGTCACCAGGCCACACGCCGGCAGAAGGCACGGCGTGCAGGCTGGCCTGGTGCACACAAGCCGGTTATGTTACCTCACAGACTGCAGGGAGGGCGTGGGCGGCTGGGCGGCAGGATGCTGTATAGGGACCAGGGCCGCCCACGAATATCTGATGTGCCACCGACTGGCTATCAACATGGAATAGGTGATGGTAAGTGGGCCGGGGACAGAGCCAGCACAGGAGCCTCTGGGCTGTGGTCAGCAGGTGTTCACAGGTGGCCGTTTCCTCTACCACTCTCCCTTTCAGTGTGTTGACAGTGAAGGGGGGCGGCCACAACGGCTTTACTTCCACACACCTGTACCTCGGTCTGCATCCCGACATCCTACCCGCCACTCCTGTCCCACGGAGTCACCCTATTCTTCATTATATACTGTCAACAAACTGCAGTGTCGCTAAAATATGATACCGCCAACGGGGGTCGTGGCCGTAACCTTGAAAACTTCCATGGCCGTGCGGCGTCCCAGGCTAGGCAACCTCCTCTCTCCTGACAACCTCACGCCGCCGCCACCCACCAAAGCCGCCTCAAAGTACATACCAGGTTGTCCTTCCAGCTTTGCATGACGGCCGCGAGGTGTGGCGGCTCCTCCCTGGCCTCTTCCGTGCCGCTAGCACCAGCACTGCACCAATAGTCCCGCCACTGTTTCGACAATTCACACTTCTTCACCAGTGGACATCCCAGGTGGGAGAATGTACCCATAACCTGTGTTTCGCTTCCCTGCTCATAGAGGGCTCCACTACCACCACGCACCTCACAACTCGCCTCCCAAAACTATAACTATTTCCCCCACGTAGCTGCACGTGTCACTTTTTAGCTCAAGTTTACTGGAGAAAAATCGACGCAGCAGCAGCAATCGATGGAGGGAGCCGCGGGGAGAGGGAACTCAACATGAACTGAAGCAAAAACTCATTACCTTGCAACTCTGTTCGTCCCGCATGTAACGTTTCCCAAACCATGATGTGTGGAGGGATGATAGTCTTATCTTGTATTGCCGGTATTGTTCTGACCGGGTTGGTCCGAGCACCCACTATACCATAGGGCCAGTCTTATGCCTCCATCTCTTTACCTCTCCCTCTCCTATTCCCTCCCCTATCCCTCACTTCCTGTCTGTTATCTGCCTTTCGTTGGTTCACAATTTCCTCTATCTTCCACATTGTTCCCTCCGTGGCTATGACAGTATCTTTCCCCCTGAAATAATGGCAACCGCGTATCTGCCTTACTAAAACAAAGCACCGTTCCCCGGCAAACACGAGTAAATAGAGGGAAAAAATGATGGATGTCAACGTTAATAAATCAGTGTTGCTTGGCAGGGGTAAAAATCACTCTAAAACGGGATTACTGAGGTGTTGGCTGCCGCTCACCATCCATTGGGAGTTGCTGGTGCTCCCACAGACTGTAACCATCACGCTCACACATCACCTGATTCTGACGTGCCCTGCTACCCAAGAAAGTCAGGTGCCACAGCTGTGTGTGTGTATGTATGAGAGAGAGAGAGAGAGAGAGAGAGAGAGAGAGAGAGAGAGAGAGAGAGAGAGAGAAGAGAGAGAGAGAGAGAGAGAGAGAGAGAGAGAGAGAGAGAGAGAGAGAGAGAGAGAGAGAGAGAGAGAGAGAATGTGATTGTTGGAGGAAAGGAAAACTGCTTGAAGGTGGAGATGCATGTTTTTTTTTTATCTTCCTTTTATCTTCAGTCCCAACTCTGTCTCCATCTGTCACCTGTCTTTCTTCTTCTTTCTCTCTCCCTTTTCATTTCTCTTTACCCTCTTACATAAACG
>JAXIVD010007196.1:2500-17500 GCA_036785275.1 Cancer borealis
ATAGTGATTGTAATATATACGGGAATTTGTATCACATAGCAAGATGTTGGCCTCTACCTTAGGTGGAGTCAAGGATGGAAGTGGTGCGAAATATACGGAGAAACCATGATATCTATTTCGAATAAATCTGAAGAAATTAAGATGTTTGAGATCATTTCAGTGCTTATAATTTAAAATATTTATATAATATATGTCGCTTTTAATATAAAATAAAACTAAAAACAAGCATTAAGATTTAAATATATTAGGAAAATTGTGGCAACACCAACCAAGACATTTCTCCTTAAAATCGTGTTCGTGAAAACATTCGAAGTTTGGCGACACATGTAAACGCTTTTTGAGTGCAGGGGGTACTTCGAGTGAACCCACACTCGGCACTCGCAGAGTCGCAATCACAAACTGATCTTGAATCTTCAATCTTGCTTCTTTCGTTCATTTCCCGCATCGAGGATGTGACAAGGAGGCCAATTCGCTTTTTTTGAGAGAAGAAAAACTGCAAAATATGAAATACCAAAATATTCATAAAGAAAACGAATACTTTTTGGAAGAGGAAAACAAATAATGATGCACATGGAGGAATAAGGGTAAGACGTGTTGATTATGGTGAGATAAGGATGATTGAATTAATTTGCTTTGAAAAGGAGGAAGAAGCCAACTATGAAATAATATAAATCATAGGAGGAAAATGTGGCAGCTAGATTTTGGATTATGAAATGATTTTTGTGAATGATGGAATAAAAGGAAATGCAATAATAATTGGATGAAAGATAAATCAAGACGGAATTAAATGCTTATGAATGGAGGAAGAGGACAGTTGTGTGAAATACCAGAAGATGTACAAAGAGAAATATGATTCTCCATATGATATGAAGATAATCACAAATGGAAAAGTAAGGAAAAATGCAATAACCAAGTTGAGGGAGAGACGGAGTAAGATGTGAAAGGAAGAAACTGACAACTATGATTTTTTCTTCATATAGAAAAAAAAATATTTGCGTGTCTGTCCCTTTAAAAAGCTTCTCCTACCTAACAATATTTTCCCTGCTACCTATGTTTCCTTGCTATATAATTAATCATCTTTTTCTACATTGCTAACTAAAATTAATAAGCTTCCCTTCACACGAAGGAAAAAGAAAAAAGAAAACCGTATTAATCATTACATATCTAACATGAAAAATACCACACTTAAACCATATGCTACAACAATATAATTTCACATATAATTGATAAGCACAAAACTACGCATAATAGGATATATATATATATATATATATATATATATATATATATATATATATATATATATACTATATATATATATATATATATATATATATATATATATATATATATATATATATATATATATATATATAAGTGTATAATAGATGTGCAGCATGTTCCAATATTATTTAATGACGTCAGACCAGTCCAACCTTGCGAGAAGGGGAGAAAGTGACGCCTTAACACTATATATACAACACTAATGCCACGCTTACCACCAAAACGCCTCTTCTAACGTAAGTACCATCCCTAACACTACATTGAATTCGCAAACAGTGCATGATTAAAAATGTCCCGCTGTCTGTATGTGAGAGAATATATCGATAATATATAAAAATGGCTACCTTCCATAAAGGGTCTTCCCCCAATAGTGATAAAATGGACTTGACCCAAATAGTAAATACAACAAACGCCAAGAATGGGAACAGTTAATTTCTAACCTCTAGGGGGGTAGCATACACTATGATACCTTGAAATATACTGTCCACTCACTGTCCCTCTACCATGTTTTTACGGATTGGGTTAATTTGCTAGCGTAATAATGGCTTTATAATTATTATGATTGGTACTACGAAGGGAGGTCATCTGGTCATCTTATACTGTGTGACCTGTGACCCCTACACTGATGACCCGGGCCTACAGGATCAATAACTTAAGGGTTTGCAAGGTTAGGAAAGGTCAGTTATATTATACAGTCATACACACATACGTACTTAGGATCACCAACAGACTATATAGTTTGGTTAGGTTAGGTTAAGTATATGAAGCTTAGGATTGATATAATTACAATGTGGCACTTAATTATTACAAGCTTATGGGATGGATAGAGTATAACAATGGATAGCTTTTATAAGGAGAGTGATTAAGGCATTTTAGTGTGAATAGGAATTGTTTTACATCTTTATGGATATTATTATGTTGGTGTTTCTGAATGGTGAAATACTGGAACAGGTGTGAACATTTTACAATTTGACTGAAAGTACTGACGCAGCTGGATCCATTGTGGGTGAAGGAGTTAGGATGGTATGAAGTCAAGGTTTTGGGGTCTGTGAAGGAGTTTTGTCTCATGGCAATGTGTTAGAGATTAATTTTTTATTTTTTTTTATTTATTTATTTATTTATTTATTTTTTTTTTTTACATTAAAAGGGTACTGGCTAAGGGAAAAAAACAAGTATAAAAAAATGCCGCTTGTCGCCAGATCCTGTAAAGAAGAGAGTGAGAGAAATAAAAAAGGGGGGGCAGTTCAAATTAGTATGAGAGGTGTCTTGACACTCCTCTTTTGAAAGAGTTTAAGTCATAGGCAGGTGGAAAAACAGACAAAGGAAGAGAGTTTCAGAGTTTACCAGTGTAAGGGATGAAAGAGTGAAGATACTGGTTAACTCTTGCATTAGGTAGATGGACAGAATAAGGATGAGAAGAAGTAGAAAGTCTTGTGCAGCAAGGCCGTGGGAGGGGGAAGGCATGCAATTAGCAAGTTCAGAAGAGCAGTCAGCATGAAAATAGCGGTAGAAGATAGATAAAGATGCAACATTGCGGCGGTGACTTAAAGAGTCAAGACAGTCAGTTAGAGGAGGAGAGTTGATTAGGCGAAAAGCTTTAGATTCCATCCTGTTTAAAAGAGCTGTATGAGTTGAGCCGCCCCAGACATGAGAGCCATACTCCATACATGGGTGGATAAGGCCCCTGTACAGAGCAAGCAGCTGAGAGGGAGAGAAAAATGGACGCAGACGCCATAGGACACCTAATTTCTTGGAAGCTGATTTAGCAAGAGTAGAGATATTAAATTGCCAGTTTAGATTTTTAGTAAAGGATAGACCGAGTGTGTTCAATGTGGAGGAGAGGGAAAATTGAGTGTCGTTGAAGAAGAGGGGATAGTTATCTGGAAGGTTATGTCGAGTAGATAGTTGTAGAAATTGAGTTTTTGAGGCATTGAACAAAACAAGGTTTGCTCTGCCCCAATCAGAAACTAGTAAAAGATCAGAAGTTAAGTGTCCTATAGCATCTCGCCTTGAGTCATTTAATTCTTGTTGGGTTGGGCGTCGGTTGTATGACGTTGAAAAATGCAAGGTGGTGTCATCAGCATAGGAATGGATAGGGCATTGAGTCAAATTTAGGAGATCATTGATGAATAATAGAAAGAGAGTGGGTGATAGGACAGAACCCTGAGGAACACCACTGTTGATAGTTTTAGGAGAAGAACAGTTACCGTCCACTACAGCAGCAATAGACCGGCCGGAAAGGAAACTGGAGATGAAGGTACAGAGAGAAGGATAGAATCCATAGGAAGGTAGTTTAGAAATTAAAGATTTATGCCAGACTCTATCGAAGGCTTTCGATATGTCAAGGCCGACAGCAAAGGTTTCACCAAAGTCCCTAAAAGAGGATGACCAAGATTCAGTGAGAAAAGCAAGAAGATCACCAGTAGATCGGTCTTTACGGAAACCATACTGGCAATCAGAGAGAAGGTTGTGAACTGATAGATGCCTCATTATCTTCTTGTTAAGGACAGACTCAAAGGCTTTAGAAAGGCAGGAAATCAAAGCTATAGGGCGGTAGTTAGAAGGATTGGAGGGGTCACCTCTTTTAGGGACAGGTTGAATGTGAGCAAACTTCCAGCAAGAAGGATAGGTAGAAGTAGAGAGACACAGACTAAAGAGTTTGACCAGGCAGTGAGCGAGTTCGGAAGCACAGTTTTTAAGAACAATATAAGGGACTCCATCCGGACAGTAAGCCTTCCGAGAATCAAGGCCAGAGAGGGCCTGGAAAACGTCATGATAAAGAATTTTAATTTTAGGGATGAAGTAGTTAGAGGGTGGAGGAGTAGGAGGAATATGCCCAGTATCATCCAAAGTAGAGTTGGTAGCAAAGGTTTGAGCAAAGAGTTCAGCTTTAGAGAAAGAAGAGACAGCTGTGGGGCCATCTGGTTGAAGTAAAGGAGGGAAAGATGAAGAAGAAAAATTGTTAGAGATATTATTGGCTAGATGCCAGAAATCACGAGAAGAGTTAGAGTTGGAAAGACTTTGACATTTTCTATTAATGAAAGAGTTTTTAGTAAGTTGGAGAATGGATTTGGCATGATTACGGGCAGAAATATATAGGGCATGAGTTTCAGCAGATGGATGGCTACGGTACCGTTTGTGAGCCGCCTCTCTATCATTGACAGCACGAGAACAAGCAGAGTTAAACCAGGGCTTTTTAGCTTCAGTATTAGAGAAACTATGAGGAATGTATAGCTCCTCTGCTTAGGCGGGTCCTGAGGCTGCACTGGAGTGATAGGACAGGTAACAGAAATAAGATTGTGATCGGAGGAGCCCAACGGAGAGGAAAGTTTAACAGAGTAAGCTGAAGGGTTGGAAGTTAGGGAAAGATCAAGAATGTTGGGCGTGTCTCCAAGGCGGTCAGGAATACGGGTAGGGAACTGCATTAGCTGCTCTAGGTCATGAAGGATAGCAAAGTTGAAGGTTTGTTCACCAGGTTGGTCAGTGAAAGAAGATGAAAGCCAAAGCTGGTGGTGAACATTGAAATCTCCTAAAATGGAGATCTCAGCATAAGGAAAGTGAGATAGGATGTGCTCCACTTTGGAAGTCAAATAGTCAAAGAATTTTACATAGTCAGAGGAATCTCTTGTGTAAATGAGACACTAAGGGAACCAGGAAGAGAGGACACGGGGAATCACTCAGTCTGCAGCACTGCCTACATCCCCGTAAGTACCTCTCCTGGAGCATTCCACCGGGCGGCAGGTGTCTACTGCCTACTCCATATAAAAATGAAATCTTTCTAACAATTATTTTGCATAACTGTGAGGTATGAAACCTAAACAGTAAGTCAGGGAAGAGGATAGATGTACTGGAAATAAAGTGCATGACAGAGAAAAATGAGAGTTGGAAAGATGCATTGAAGATCATAATTTATTGGTAACCCTATTACCCCACAGAAGAAACAGTCTGTTCTTCCATGTATAAAGAGAAACAATACAGTATACAAGACAATAATACCCATTAACTCATCTACTCCCTCCCCTTCCCAGGTTGTATGAGCATGATGGGGGACCACATCCCCCAGAGGGGTGGAGGCACCTCTGAGGGCAGGCAGCGCGCCCCCCAGGACTCCGATGATGAAGTAGATGGTGGTGAGCTGTGGGATGCCCAGCACCAGGTAGGGGCACCCAGGCTAAGGATGGATGTAACTCTTTTTGTATAGATTTTGTTACATGAATGGGTATTTCTTTACAACTACTGCTCCACTTCTTTCTTTTTTCTCTCATTCCCTATATACTATACATGGTGTACTCAACACATCTGTGAAGGTTTCACGCGGGGGTCACCATTATTTACCTCGCAAAACATCTTTGAAGTTATGTTAGGTTATGTTAAGTTAGATTGGTTATGTTAAGTTATGGTTAGGTTAAGTTAGGTTAGATTCGGTTCAGTTATATAAGATTTTTAAATTTGATTACCCAAAAGTTAGGGTTCTCAACTGTAGAATTTTTTCTGGATTTGGGTAATGAAATGTAAAAATCTTATATAACCGAACCTAACTTAACTTAACTTAACTTAACTTAACCTAACCTAACCTAACCTAACCTAACCTAACCTAACCTAACCTAACGTAACTTAACTTAACTTAACTTAACTTAACTTAACTTAACTTAACTTAACTTAACTTAACTTAACTTAACTTAACTTAACTTAACTTAACTTAACTTAACTTAACTTAACTTAACTTAACTTAACTTAACTTAACTTAACTTAACTTAACCTAACCATAACATAACAACCTTAACCTAACCACCTGGGTTAGACTTTGTCTATCCTGGGGTACTAAATGTAGGGAATGTAGGGATATAGTTAGTGGGAATTTGATGGATATCTTTAATACATCATTAAGCACAGAAGAGGTACCCAGCTTATGGGGACAGGCTAACGTAGTACTGATATTTAAAAAGGGAGATAGGAGCGAAATTTCAAATTACCGGCCAATTAGTCTAACATCAGTCATAGGTAAAATGTTAGAAACAATTGTAGCAAAGAGGATCCGAGAACACTTAGAGTTACATGAATTGATTACCGACTCTCAGCATGGCTTCACCAAAGGATGATAATTATGACGTCATATACCTCGATTTCAGTAAAGCGTTTGATAGAGTGCCGCATGAGAGACTACTAAGAAAAATAAAAGCACATGGGATAGATGGTAAGGTGTATAACTGGATTAGATCATGGCTCAGTAACAGCGAACAGAGAGTTGTAGTTAATGGCGAGAAATCAAATTGGGGGAAAGTAATTGGCAGGGTTCCTCAGGGGTTTGTGTTAGGTCCACTGCTTTTCATAATTTACATAAATGATTTAGACACAGGGGTGAGCAGTAACATTAGTAAATTCACAGATGACACGAAGATAGGGCGGCGGTTAGGCTCACAGAGAGATATTGAGATATTGCAGGGAGAACTAGACATGTTGCAAGAGTGGGCAAATGAACTTTAATACTAGTAAGTGTAGCATTCTCCACATAGGAAGGCACAACACCAATAATGGATATACTTTAAATGGTACTGGTTTGCATAATCTTAACTCAGAAAGGGATTTAGGGGTGTTAATTAGTCAGGATCTTCGACCTAGAAAACAGTGCATCAGCGCTAGAAATAAGGCAAACAATATTAGGTTTCATTTCCAGAACAGTAACCAACAGAACATCAGAAGTAATTTTGAGACTTTATTTAGCTTTAGATTATGCGGTTCAGTTTGGGTCTCCTTACTACAGAAGAATGACGAAGATGATACATGAGATCAGGAACTTGGATTATAAAGATAGTTTAAAGCACCTTCAGCTACACTCACTAGAAAGATGCAGGTTGAGAGGAGACCTAATTGAGGTGTATAAATGTGTCAAGGGATTCAATAAGGGGGACATAAATAAGGTACTCATAATTAGTGGTCCAGGTAGAACGCGAACGAACGGTTACAAGCTAAAAAAAAATTCAGGTTCAAGAAAGAGATAGGGAAGAACTGGTTCACAAATAGGGTAGTAGACGAGTGGAATAGGCTCAGCAGTCATGTGGAGTGCAAAATCTATAGATTGTTTTAAGAATAGGTTGGATAAATTCATGGACAGCGACGATAGATGGTAGTGGGTGTTTTTAGGTTCACAGGAACTACCTCGAGTAGGCCAACTGGCCTTTTGTAGTCTCCTTATATTCTTATGTTCTTATGTTCTTATGCAGCCATAACTTAACATAACATAACCAACCCAACTTAACATAACGTAACAAAACTTCAACTTCAAAGACGTTTTGCGAGATACATAATGGTGACCTCCGCCTGAAACCTTCACAGATGTATTGAGTACACTATGTATAGTATGTAGGAAAAGAGAGAAAAAAGAAAGAGGTGGAGCAGTAGTTGTAAAGAAATACCTATGAGTGTGCTGTGGTGATATAATTAAATGCTGTCATCCACGTTTTAATAGTTGCGTCAATATTTTTTGTAGTGATAAGACAGTCATTATGGACCAAACTCCACTTGGATCTTAGTGATCATTATGAATATCTGATCAGTAAAGTGCCTACATTGAGGGTACTGTCAGTGGTTAGGTTCCCAGATGCAGCCCTCTATGACTACTTACTCCTTTACATCAATTTCCTAATGTTTCAAAATATGAGGGATTATATTTTCAATATTGTATATTGGTTATAGGTTTATGCATAGACTATGAATTTTTTTCTTTAGATTTGACCATTGGTTGTGAGAAGAGCGGTTCATTGGGAATATTTGGATGTGTTTAAAGTCTAAAATTCACGCATCAATAATGAAATCATGAATATGTATTTTCCTGAGTATTGTCGATATTACATAATTTAGGAAAACTTGGAGCTTACAACAATATATGAAGACATGGGTCTGGATTAAATATACTCTCATTGTATATTTCAACTTATGTGTACACTACTGTTTTAGCTTTTATTGTATCTGTTTCCAAATACATTTTGAAGGTGTCATTTGCTGCCATGAGTGTAACTTTTCTTCACTTGTACTCAGGATTATCTACAATTGGAAGGAGAATTTGGTGGAGAACTGTCTCCCCAACCATCTTCAAGTGCTGAATGTGAACATCGTGTGAGCCCCTTGGACCCAAACCTGTCCTCAGCTGCACGTTACTCTCCACCCCCACCTTACAGCTCTCCAATGATTGGGATAGAAGCCTCTTTAGACCATCCTGATTCTCCCATGGAAGATCTCTCACACAGTAACTCTTTGCCTATCATCCCCACTGGTGTTAGCAGCAGCATATCAAGTGCCACAGGAAGTCTGGTTCACTCTGAATCTCACAGATTACCATTACCACACTCCTCGGCACGGCAAGTCTCAGGCAGCAGGACTAGCAGCTTTGTATCTCCCAACAGCCTCTTTTCAACACGACCCTCTTTACCACAATCACAACCACGCTGGGCAGCCCATAATGTGATATCTGATGATGATGATGACGATGAAAATGAACCTCCAGTTTTAAGTGAAAGTGTTTGGGCAAAACAGAAAAGATTAGTAGCATTAAGAAGTATTGTAGGAAATGAGGCTTCTCAGGCTGGTTCCAGTGGTTTTCAGTCAGTTTCACAAACGAGTCCCTCTGTGTTCATGAATAACCCTCACCCTGGTCCTAGTGGAGTTCAAGCTAGGTTGCAGCCCAGTTCCAGCTGCATTCAGAGTCGATCTCATCCTGGTTCTAGCGGCTCAAGAAATCTGCCACAACCTAGTCCAAGCAATATTGATGCCCTGCCCTCCAGTAACAAAATTCCTGCTCAGCATCATGCATCTGATTCTTCAGACACTGATGATGGGGACCATGATTCTTCAGAGGGTTTACCACAGCTGTGCTCCACTCTCACCTCCAGAGTAAGAGGACGGATTGTTCAGTTGGGTGATGGGGAAGCAGAAGCCTTAAGTGGCCCTACTTCTGGGTGTGAAGCCAGCAGCAGCATGAGAGGTCATGTGACTCCATTGGGGTCACCAAGCACACCTGCAGATAATTGTATTGTGTCGTCTTCCACAGGTCACATTGACTCAATACCTTCTACACCTGCTGAATTCCAAGGTAATGATGTATCTGGTCCTTGCAGTCCTGTTTCGCCAAGCCTTGCCAGCGTAGCAATACTTGACTCAACTGTTGATTCTACAAGTGGTAGGGAAATAATAAATTCAGAAGGACAGAGCTCTGATGATGAAAGTGATGATGATAATTTGGCAGCATCAGGACACATTGAACTGCCAGTAATGGTTGATGAATCAGAAGAAATTTCTACATCAGAAGTTGATTTGCAGCATAGTGATGATAGCCAGGATGTGGCATTACTAGTGAATCCACAAGGAATGTTTGCAAGTGGAAGAGCTAGTGCCAATCGCTTTATAGAACACCTATCACTCTCTTTGTCACATTTTCCTAGTAATTCATTAGATTCAGGCATATCTGGAATTGTGAATGAGCATCGCATTCCTTCCAATACTCTTGCACCTCCTGACCCCGGACCATACCTCAGTGATCCTCTGTCTACCCCAGGACCAAGTAGAGCATCTCTCCCATGTTCATCCCAAGCTGTAAACAGGCAGGCTGATACACCAACACATCACAACAGGGATCAGCCTTCAATCTCAAGTACACACAGTATGCCAGATGCAGTTGAAGTGCTTGACAGTAGTTTACCTCTATTAGATATTGCATCAGGGTTACATGAATGTAGCACAGTTTCTCAAGCTGACCCCTTAAGTAATGATGCAAGATCACAGACACTTGAAGAAGGTGTGGTGAGGTTACAGAATGAATCTAATGATGTGACAGAAAATCAGGATGAAATAGATCCTCTTGTATCTCTTACAGATACTGTAAATGATTCTGTAAATAGTAGAAATTTGGCAGCTGACTCGGGAAACCAAAATTTTGATCAATTGACTCCATATGTGCTTGAATTACCTGATGAAAGCTCAGCAGGCAGTGAAGATGCTCTAAGCTCTGTTTCTTGTGATAAAGATGAACTAGCCAATATTAATACCAAAAAGGCAGGTTACCAATCTCCAGGAACTAACCACCAATCTTTGCTTGAATCAGAGGCTGTAACTGGAAATTCTTTAGATAACTCTCTTGGAATCTCTCTGACGTCTTCACAGCCCAGAAAAGAATTAGAATCTGATACTCCATTACCAGGAACATCACAACAACCAACCCTCACACAACAGTTAATAACCTCACAGGAAAATCAAGTAAGTATCATGCAGAATTTTGTTCCATATTTGATTGATGTTTATATATTTATGTGGTTATATAAATAGTTGATTTTTTTCTTGATTTGTCCCGTGAATATTGTTTCAGGTATCTCTTTTGGTTGGTGGTAGTGATGACAGCAATGATGGAGGGCTTCTCATGATGGTTACCTCTCACCCACACTCTCTACAAGGCATTGTTACCCATGGTATGACATGAATTTTGTTTTATGATTATGCTTCTTAATCGTTATGAACAGTAGCATAATTAAAAAAGATAAGGTTACATAAGCTTACATGAATCCCACTCAGTCACCTAATAACACTTGCCATCCTTACAGTCATATGTAACTTGCTTATATACTTCCTTCTTACTTTCTCCATTGAGTCTAATTTCACATTCTTTTATACAATTATATATTTTATACAATTGACTCTAAGTTACCGCCGCAATGTTGCATATTTATCTATCTTCTACCGCTATTTTCATGCTGACTGCTCTTCTGAATTTGCTAATTGCATGCCTCCCTCCCTCTTGCGGCCTCACTGCACAAGACTTTCTACTTCTTCTCATCCCTATTCTGTCTATCTTCCTAATGCAAGAGTTAACCAGTATCTTCACTCTTTCATCCCTTACACTGATAAACTCTGAAACTCTCTTCCTTTGCCTGTTTTTCCACCTGCCTATCACTTAAACTCTTTCGAAAGAGGAGTATCAAGACACCTCTCATACTAAATTGGACTCTCCCCTCATGTCTATATTTCTCCTACTGTCCTCTTTACAGGATCTTGTGACAAGCAGGATTTTTTTTCACACTTAATTTATTTTTCCCTTAGTCAATACCCTTTTAATGTAAAAAAAAAAAAATAATAATAACTCTTACTGTATATGGGCAATCAATATCAATCACTTCACTTTTACTCTACTCAAATACAATCACCTTACTTTTGTTTACTTTCACTTTCAACTTCCATCTTTTGCATACAATCACACACATCTACCACCAGCGTTTGTAGCCCACTCTCATCTTCTGCAAAAACAAGCCAGTTCTATATGGTTTGTTGCATTATTAAGTTATAAAACCATTGTAGTAATTGTTATTATCATTACAGAAAAACCTCTGGAGAAAGAAGAAAGCAGCAGCAGCAGCAGCCTTATTCCTTGTCTTGGTACACCATCACCTGAGGTTAGCACAAGCAGGGTTCATGCAGCATTCTAAATATTAATGTTCATGTAGTCCAGATCAATATTGAGTTTTACACTACATATAATGAAATTACTTTTATTTTGATTTCAATTGTTTATTTGGTAAAATTTTACATCTTCACCATATTGCACCCGGATCTAAATAATACACTTTTTGTGTAGATTTAGATCCATTTCAAATGATCTTGACATTCATTTATATTCTATGATAATTTTGACATTCATTTATATTCTATGATAATTTTGACATTCATTTATATTCTATGATAATTTTGACATTCATTTATATTATATAATAAATCACAATACTTTTTGAACACACATCGTATTCAATGATAGGCTACAAGTTTATATATTTTGAATTCTTGTAAAGCAAATGTGTATTTAACTTCAGAATATTCCATGTGATGAAAAGGAGACTCCTGAATCTAGTGCAACCTCAGAAGAAACGCATTCCCCAAAACTAGATAAGATTACTACCTCTGCTAGTCACAAAGAGGTGGAAGTAGAATTCATTGGAGCAGATTTCTGTGAGTTATTAATTTCTATACCTTTATTACCCTCAATAAATGTCCCTCCTTTAATATAATGCAATCTCATTCTGCTTCATTATGTTACTTTCCTTACTGTCTTCTATTAATTATTATATTATGCTTGCCGATCTGAGCTCACAATTTGCATGCTCCCTTCTCCTTCGACAGCTCGACTATCCAATACTCACAACTTATTCTAATTCCTAATCTGCTCACCTTAATATTGCTACAGCTTACCCATTCCTTTGGTCATTCATTCCATGTATTTCTGATAAACATTGGAGTAGTCTGCTCTCCTTTCTTTTTCTTTTTCTACATTTAGTCTTTCAAAATAAAAGTAATAGATAACCTGAGGAACTAAATGGGTCTTACTATTTTGGTTGATTGAATGTATTTGGAACATTTGGTCATGCCTTGCAGTAGTATATCTGGCAATTTATTTTTTTTTTAAACCCCTGTGGTGTGTGTCCATTTGTATTGATCTTTAGAAATTGTATAACTTGAACAATTAAGGACATTCAGTTTATGTTGAGTGTAGTTCTATGAATACAATATATATAAAAAATTGAGAATAAAAGCAAACCATAGTAATGATAGTAGGTGCAGTTGAAAACATGAATGGAGTTGAAACAATCCATAGAAAAAATAAATTAAAGAATAGATTAGCAGCAGATGGCATATGCTTATCCAAGTGTTTAGTCCTTTCTATTGATCGATTATCTAGTAGGTACATACCAGAGTAACTTAAATGGTAGTAGTCTGTATTTCACAGTTTCCCTCAGTACTGTATTAGATTTCTATTTGTCACAAGTTGAAATACCAAGGGGATGAACCTGAATGCCTTGTCAAAATTCAGCTTAGTACGTGACCCTCTCTGATGCTTTTACAGCGACCTTTCCTCTTTCCACCATTATAAAGTAATGCTTAGTACACCCAGCTACAATGAAACATTGTATTGACTATAATTTCACCGACAGGGTGTGGGGAATGTGGACATATGTACACACATGAATGCCCAACACACCATCTCCAAGACTCAGACAAGTCAGGCAGAACAAGAGCATGGACGTCCAACTCAGGTCGTGAAGTCATCAGTCACCAAGTGTCAGACACTGATGGCAAGTCAAGATTTATAATTCATGACTATTCAATTTATTGAAAATACTACATCTAAATCATGAGGCGTACAATTTTTATATTGATATTACTGTAAAGTAAAATTCCAAAATACTAATGAATAATTTTGTTTATGCCTTCCAACAGGTTGTGTGGACTGTGAACAGGTTAATACCCACGAGTGTCCACAACATCACATTCAGACCATATCAGATAAGCCTGTCAGGGCCAGAGCTTGGGCATCACTTCCTGGCCAGCACTTGGCCATTCGTAAAGTTGCAGGCACAGAGGGTACTTTTCTTCAAAATTACTGTTACTATTTCTAATATGCTGTTAAGATTTAGTCTAATGTGTATACTGAAGTGGTCATTTACATATAGATACATGCAATGATGTCATTGATTTCTCATTTCACCATTTTGAATAGCCGAGTACACCAACAAACATTACATTTTTCCGCTTTTTCATTACACTGCTAATCTCAAGTAACAATGCCACTGTAGGAAAGCTCATGAAAAGAAAGATTTGGTATTGTGTTGCATTTTAGATGCTACTGACAAGATCTTAGGCTGAGTGGCTGATAATGTATTTAACTTCTGGTTTAATTCTTGATTGAAGAAAAAAAAAATTATTATCATTCTGCCTTAATTTTTTGTGTACAGAAATAACTTGCAAAAACAATGATATCTGATTTGTGCCAATAAAACAACAAATGGGGAAGAAATCGCCATGGAAGTTAAGGTTTTTGCCATGATTATCTGTGCTAGACTTCTCTTACTTAGGAACCTCCACCCTCTTGTAGGTCTTAACCAACAGTGTTGTTTGTGGCTTTGAGTATTATCTGTTGTGTCTAGAACACTACTGGTCATATGAAAAAGCTGCTTTTGTTGAACTACTGTTTATTCAAAGGTAACAAGATGTCAGAATGTTGAATTATTGATCCAGTTACTAAAATTGATAAATTATTCGGAAAATATCTTCTATTTTCTCTCAAAGTATGGAAGTAATGAAAACATATTTTTACCTTTATAAAAATACTGTGTCAACTGTTGTGAGTGACTTTCATGCAATTTATATCCTGTGAATGTGTATAAGTAACTATATTGTTTTAAAATTATTTCAAACAAGACTGTTTTAGGTGTAGGAGTATGTATTCTGACTTAATTTTAGTAGATAATATTTTTTTAGAAGGATAATTAATTGTTCATTGTATTCAGTGACCATGAACAATCATATGCGAAGTTAACAGAAAAAGACTTCAGGGAGTATTATATATGTGTGGGGCTGAAGGAAGACCAAGTATTGGTCATATGTAGATTTCATAGAGTGAGAATAAGATAAGTTATTTGTTGTCTTCTAATTCAGTCATGTCATATAGTTTTTAATAATTTTTCTTCTCTTTCAAAGAGTTTGGTGTGTTTACTCGAAAAGTCATCCCCAAACGGACTCGCTTTGGACCCCTTGAAGGTGTGATGACAGATGATGCTAATAACATCCTGCCTACGAATGACCTCATCTACTCTATCGTGACAGAAGAAGAACTTCTCTTTCTGGATATTTCTGATGAAGGTTTGGATGTTCTAATTACAAAAATGTTTAGTACTAACTTGTCAC
>JAXIVD010007197.1:0-17500 GCA_036785275.1 Cancer borealis
CCCTTCCCTTCTCTCTTCCACAACAACACTCTCTACTCTCTTCTTCCAAAATGTATTTTACTTTCCTCTTCTCTTAATCATTCTTTATTGTCTCTTTCTTCAGTATTCTCTCTTATATATTCTATCTTGTATGTGGTTTCCAGTTTAGTTTCCTGTGCTTTTTTCTTTTTCTTTTACAGTTTCAAGTTAAGCTCATAGAGTCAATTAAGTGAAGCAGTCAGCCATTTACTACTTATCTTCAGACAATGTTCTGCTTTGTCTAATTCTTTAGTAGGCGAGTTTTTTTTATATACAGAAGTGAAATCAGAGAAAGTTAAGTCATTTACAAATGGAAACACTATATTTCTTAATGCATATGTTGTCAATCCTAACGGTGCGGAGGTTTAAAAATACATTATATTCTTTCAGACTAATGTGGGTCCAATCCTGTTGTCGGTAAACCCTTATCATGAGGTGGGTAACGCCCTCACCCTCACCTCCACCAGGGCAGCCGTCCAGAGCCCTCACCTCCTACGGGTCGTCCATGAAGCAGTCCGTCAGCAGAGTGAGACAGGCTACCCACAGGCCATTATCCTCTCAGGTAATTGCACACCTTTCTAAGTTATAGGTTCTTCATGTTCACTATCACTACTAAACCATCTGTCATCAGGCTTACTTTTATTAGTTATTTATCAGTTACCAAAAAAACTTACTACTTTTTTGTTTGGTGTCAGTCAGTGAATTTGTAGTGACAGGGCAGTCAAAGTAAATAAATATTGACTTGATCCTACATGATCATTGGCCGCTGGTGATCCTTATGGTTTGTGCACTTCTCTTTCCTTTGGGAACCTTGGGACCAAGTCAGAGGAGTGTATGTGTACATGTGCATAGATGTGTGCACTTTTTTGGGGTAACAACCTTGCATATTGATCGATAGGTTTGTGCCCTTTTGGTATGTTTCTGGAGGCAACAAAATGTCAGAAACTATATTTGATAGATAGATAGATAGAATTAGTTTCTACTGAGATGACATGTCAACTATAACATCTATGGGCAACTAAAGGGTAAGGATTTTAAAATACTAAAATAATTTACATTAGTAATTTATTGAATGATAAATTCATGTATTACATTGCAGAGTGCTTGACCTTTATTGTTGCACTTTTTGCAATAAAAATATCTTATAATGTAGGGAGTTGCTTGCATATCCATCACTTTTTCTTTATATGTAAACGTGTTGTTCATTGATGTAAACCTTCTTCCTGCTCAGGTGCATCAGGGTCTGGCAAGACCTATACGTCGATGTTGTTGCTCCGACAGCTATTTGACGTGGCGGGTGGTGGGCCAGAGACAGACGCCTTCAAGCATTTGGCAGCCGCCTTCACTGTGCTCCGCTCCCTCGGCTCTGCAAAGACCACATCCAACTCGGAATCTAGTCGTATTGTAAGTAATGCATAAATAAAAGAAAGAAGGAAGGTATCTTGTGGGTGAAATCATTCATAGATCTAAAAGAATAATACTCGTATATACAAGCTATTATATAATGGTCTGGGTAAGGGAAAGTTAATTCTTTTTGAAACCTGATAAATACTCATTGATAATATTCAATTCATCAACACACTTTCTCCTACAGGGTCATTTCATCGAGGTGCAAGTAACAGATGGAGCACTCTACCGGACCAAGATCCATTGTTACTTCTTGGATCAGACGCGGGTGGTGAGGCCGCTTCCAGATGAAAAAAACTACCACATATTCTATCAGATGTTGGCAGGACTCACACAGGAGGAACGAGGTGAGGAACTGTACATTTCACATCATTCAAACCATTATCACGATGCACAATTCATAATATTGTCTTGCATGAAGTTTAAAAAGACAGTAGAAAATGAAATAATTTGACTCAAGTTTGCATCATTGCATCATTACTGATGAGATCATGAGGGATAATATAGCTTCATTAGTGGTTTGTCTCCGAGTGTTACTTAAATGCTTTTTTCCTCTCCCAGCCAAGCTTCACCTGGAGGGTCACAGCATCAGAACGCTGCGGTATTTGAGTGAAGGAGACGTGAGGCAAGACGAGGCTGAGGATGCCCGAAGGTAGTTTGAAAAAAGAACAACACACACACATACACACACACACACACGCACACGTGCACACGCACACACACTTTTATGATTGTTTCATATATAAAACTTTAGATTATAGTACCTAACATGTCACAAGGCAAGGTGACATGGTAGATACTGTTTCCTACACAGAATAACCCTTCACCTTCCCCACTGTGACAGGTTTGAGGCGTGGAAGGCGTGTCTTGGGGTGCTGGGGATCCCCTTCCTTGATGTGGTCAGGGTGTTGGCTGCTGTCCTTCTCCTTGGCAATGTCACATTTATCGAGGGACAAGGACTCGAGGTGGACATCCAAGGAGGCAGCCATGAACTCAAGGTAATACACAATTCACCTCGTGTGTGCTTGTCTTTGCATGTAGGAAGTTATTTTCCCTTCTCCATAGCTAGTACTAAAACCTGAATTAATTGGTTTGTGTGTTTATTATAGTTTATTACATATATTATTTCTAGATCGCCAGGGTTCTTATAAAATACAAATACCAATCCACCCACACATTCAAGCCACCACTTTTTCCTCAGAGTGTGGCAGCCCTATTGGGAGTGTCGTCAGCAGCACTGTACCGAGGCCTCACCACACGTACACACAATGTCCGCGGCCAGCTCGTCAAGTCCATGTGTGATGCTAACATGGTAAGTATTAACACCTTTCCTTCCTATTATATATTTTCTCTCTGGCCAAGTTTTTGTTCCCTCAATGCAGTTACCTTATGATTTTTCTTATGGTAAATATAATTTTGATTTCACAGTTACCTTATGATTTTTCTTATGGTAAATATAATTTTGATTTCAAACTCAAATCATCAGCTGATGAATCTATGGAATTAATTAATGATCTGAGAATTTTTCTTAATGGGTTTGTCAAAATTCATACAGCACTGAAGTTCAATGAGTATCTACATTAAAACACAATATGAAAACCCTAATGCAGTATACAGAGCAGGAAATTAACTAATTCAAAAGACCAGAATGCTCTTCACAAATCCAACTAACCAGGAGAGGTAAATCTTTCTGAATGTCCAAGGATGAGAGCTTACTACATGTACAGTATAGTAGTATGTACACATAGTATAAAGACAGTCATCTAGTTCAGGACACCGAAATTATGCCCTTCCATTGCTATCCTTAACTAGATTACTTCCTTGTCTCCTAACAGTCCAACATGACTCGGGATGCGCTGGCCAAGGCACTTTACTGCCGCACTGTTGCTACCATTGTTAGGCGAGCCAACTCTCTCAAGCGGCTAGGCTCTACCTCAGGCACCCTTTCTTCAGACAGGTAAGTCTTCCCGGACAAAATATCACTACACTTAAACTGGAAAAAGTGAATATATCATTGATATCAATGTTAATGGCAACATGGTAATTAAAATGTTTTGTCTCAGCAATGAAAGTGTCCACCACCAAGGGGAGGTGGCATCCCAACATGCATCCACGGTGGGCACGGCGGGCTCCAAGGCGTCCAAATCCATGAGTGTTCTTAACAATGCAGTCAAGCACGCTACAGATGGTTTTATCGGCATTCTCGACATGTTTGGCTTCGAAGATCCTAAGGTAAGCATTAGTTGTAACTACTTTGAGTCCTGCATCACTTTGTGACAAAATGACAAGTCTTTTGATAAAACAATAAATAATAAATCTTTTGTACACCAATAAATGATGCAATATCCTTCCTTTCCTTCCTCAGCCCTCGCACTTGGAGCATCTCTGCATCAACCTGTGTGCAGAGACAATGCAACATTTTTACAACACACACATCTTTAAGTCTTCCATAGAGTCATGTAGGGATGAAGGCATCACTTGTGAGGTGGAGGTTGATTATGTTGACAATGTTCCATGCATTGACCTCATCTCATCACTGGTAAGTGAAAATAATTGAACCACCAAAATATTTCCCATTTCCTTATACACTTGTCCTCTGATATAAGAGGATTTTACTTTTTTAGATTAGTTTTTTTGATGGGTTATTGTGACAGGAAGGTGGCGAGGTCAGGGTGAGATGAGGACGGGTGACAGGAGGTGATGAAGGCAGGGTGAGATGAGGACGGGTGACAGGAAGGTGCCGAGGGCAGGAGGTGATGAGGGCAGGGTGATAGGAGGTGATGAGGGCAGGGTGAGATGAGGATGGGTGACAGGAAGGTGCCGAGGGCAGGGTGAGATGAGGACGGGTGACAGGAAGGTGCTGAGGCCAGGGTGACATGAGGATGGGTGACAGGAAGGTGCCGAGGGCAGGGTGACATCAGGACAGGTGACAGGAAGGTGCCGAGGGCAGGGTGAGATGAAGACGGGTGACAGGAAGGTACTGAGGGCAGGGTGAGATGAGGACGGGTGACAGGAAGGTGCTGAGGGCAGGGTGACAGGAAGGTACTGAGGGCAGGGTGAGATGAGGACGGGTGACAGGAAGGTGCTGAGGGCAGGGTGAGATGAGGATGGGTGACAGGAAGGTGCTGAGGGCAGGGTGACATGAGGACGGGTGACAGGAAGGTGCTGAGGGCAGGGTGACATGAGGACGGGTGACAGGAAGGTGCCGAGGGCAGGGTGACATGAGGACGGGTGACAGGAAGGTGCTGAGGGCAGGGTGACATGAGGACGGGTGACAGGAAGGTGCCGAGGGCAGGGTGACATGAGGACGGGTGACAGGAAGGTGCTGAGGGCAGGGTGACATGAGGACGGGTGACAGGAAGGTGCTGAGGGCAGGGTGACATGAGGACGGGTGACAGGAAGGTGCCGAGGGCAGGGTGACATGAGGACGGGTGACAGGAAGGTGCTGAGGGCAGGGTGACATGAGGACGGGTGACAGGAAGGTGCTGAGGGCAGGGTGACATGAGGACGGGTGACAGGAAGGTGCTGAGGGCAGGGTGACATGAGGACGGGTGACAGGAAGGTGCTGAGGGCAGGGTGAGATGAGGATGGGTGACAGGAAGGTGCCGAGGGCAGGGTGACATGAGGACGGGTGACAGGAAGGTGCTGAGGGCAGGGTGACAGGAAGGTGCTGAGGGCAGAGTGACAGGAAGGTGCTGACGGCAGGGTGACAGGAAGGTGCCGAGGGCAGGGTGACAGGAAGGTGCCGAGGGCAGGGTGACATGAGGACGGATGACAGGAAGGTGCTGAGGGCAGGGTGACAGGAAGGTGCTGAAGGCAGGGTGACATGAGGACGGGTGACAGGAGGGTGCTGAGGGCAGGGTGAGATGAGGACAGGTAACAGGAAGGTGCCGTCTTCATGTCTTCATGTCACCCTGCCCTCAGCACCTTCCTGTCACCCATCCTCATGTCACCCTGCCCTCAGCACCTTCCTGTCACCCGTTCTCATGTCACCCTGCCCTCAGCACCTTCCTGTCACCCGTCCTCATGTCACCCTGCCCTTGGCACCTTCCTGTCACCCGTCCTCATGTCACCCTGCCCTCAGCACCTTCCTGTCACCCGTCCTCATGTCACCCTGCCCTCAGCACCTTCCTGTCACCCGTCCTCATGTCACCCTGCCCTCAGCACCTTCCTGTCACCCGTCCTCATGTCACTCTGCCCTCACCTCCTCCCTGTCACCCGTTCTCATGTCACCCTGCCCTCGGCACCTTCCTGTCACCCATCTTCATGTCACCCTGCCCTCAGCACCTTCCTGTCACCCTGCCCTCAGCACCTTCCTGTCACCCGTCCTCATGTCACCCTGCCCTCGGCACCTTCCTGTCACCCGTCCTCATGTCACCCTGCCCTCAGCACCTTCCTGTCACCCGTCCTCATGTCACCCTGCCCTTGGCACCTTCCTGTCACCCGTCCTCATGTCACCCTGTGGTCGGCACTTTTCTGTCACCCGTCCTCATGTCACCCTGCCCTCGTCACCTTCCTGTCACTCGTCCTCATGTCACCCTGTGGTCGGCACTTTACTGTCACCCGTTCTCATGTCACCCTGCCCTCGGCACCTTCCTGTCACCCTGCCTGGATAAAGGAAGGTGATTAGTGGTAGTGGATGGGCGTGGGCCAGGGTGAGTGAAGGAGGGGACAGTCTAGGAAGAGGTCAGAGTAGATGGTTAGTGGGTGGTTTCAAGGGGGGTTATAGTAGTAGAGGGAAGGGTTGGTGTTGGTGTTTGGGAAGCAGGTAAAAATGGAGATGGAAGGCATGAGGAAGCTGACAGGTGGGTGGTTAAGGGAGTTTTCAGAGCTGATGTTGGAGGAGTTTCCTTGCCAGAATGGACAGAATAGCTCCATTTTCTCATTTTTCCTTTTCACCAAAATCTATATATAAACAATGCATATACATTAAGAGCCTACTGTATGTTTGTGTTGGGTAGCCGTCAATGTAATACTCTTGATCCATCTTAGAACATTTGCTTCCCTCAGCGCACAGGTCTTCTCAGCATGCTGGACGTGGAGGGTTCAGTGAGGGGCACACCTGAAAGTTACATCCAGAAAGTCAAAGTGCAACACAAAGGCAATGGAAGACTCTTTGAACCAAAGGCAAATCACATCAGGTCATTTGGCATCCATCATTTTGCCAACCGAGTTATTTATGATGCATCGGATTTTCTAGGTGAGTGTCACCTCTCTGATATGAAGGAACTATTCTTGATTGAAATGTAGGTGAGTGAGGGGATCAAGCACAGCACTCTAGAATGATTGGGTTACATAAAAGGAATGGCAGAGAAGGAAACAACTGTAAGTACATAGGAGTACGATAGATGCAGTGGGTACAAAAGGATAACCTGCAGTGAAATAAGAGAGGTATAATATGTGAGAGAAAGGGGAGAAAGGAAAATGAGAGGCTTAAAGAATGCAAGGAGGGAATGCAGACAAATAAATTGAGGCCATTCCTGAGCAGTGTGAGATAGATAGATAGATATTAACACTTATGAAGATCAGTATGGTTATTTATTAGATGATAATTGTGAATATTGTGTCTTATTCCACATTGGAAGTATAGAATGACCAACAAATCTTGTGTTCACCTTAGATACAAACCGGGACATCATCAGCGATGACCTGGTGTGCGTCTTCCACAAGCAGTCATGCAACTTTGGATTTGCCACACACCTGTTTGGATCCGAGCTGAAGGCACTCTTCTCTCAGGACCCAGTGCCTCGGGGTGTGTCCTTCCGGATCAGCCCCACCTCACATACAGACCTGCAAGTATCAAATGTATTGTAATAGTGTGGCATAGTAGATCACAAGCAAGGAGTTTAATGTTTTCTATGCTCTACATAATAGTTTGGATTGCCTTCTTATAGTTATGCATGAATAAACTAAGTAAGACATTATTTCAAATTCAAAATATACTTATTATTAATTAACTATTCCCTAACAGACAAAATGGAGATGAGCCAGTGTCCACACTAACGCAGGACTTCCATACCCGACTAGATAACCTTTTAAGGACACTAGTTCACGCCAAACCTCACTTCATCCGCTGCCTTCGCTCAAACTGCGCTGAAAAGAGTGGACACTTTGATCGAGCCACAGTCATCAAGCAGATTCGTGCTCTGCAGGTAAAATGGAAAAATTAGTTTCAGGTCTAGAATGTAAATGCACTTATTAGTAGTAATTTTGATCTAAATTTTTTTCCTGGAATTTCTCTCTCCTACTTATATCACTATTTCAAATTTGTTCCCTCAAATTTATTTAAAATGTACTTGCCTTTTAGGTACTAGAGACTGTGAACTTAATGGCTGGAGGTTATCCCCATCGCATGCGTTTCAAAACCTTCAACATGCGCTACCGCCTGCTTGCACCCTTCAAGAAGCTCAGACGGGTTGAGGACAAGACTGTGGATGACTGCAAGCTTATTCTTGAATATTTTGTGCGGTCGCTAGAGGATGTGAGCAGATCCTCAACAGTAGCCATACAATGGGCCTTGGGCAAACGGCACATCTTTCTCAGGTGAATGAAAGCCTAAAATTATAGTAATTGGTTACTAGCTTATGTTCTAGTAAAAATTGACTCCACTCAAACTTTTAAATTCTTTACCTACTTAAATAACTGGCAAAAAAGAAATTATCAATGAGAGAATTTTGGCTAAGATTACACTAAGCGTATCAATGTAACTTAACGCTTGTCATTCTAATTCAAGGTAAATACTCTTTCAAACTCTAAGCTTTTAATTCAAAAATTTTAACTTCAATACTTTTGTGTTTGGGCAGCGAGGGTGCCAGACAACAGCTAGAAATGCTGCGAATAGAGATGCGGCACCGAGCAGCAACATTGTTACAAGCTGTGTGGCGTGGATGGCACTTCCGCCGGCGCTGGCCCACCCTCAAAAGGAATCTAGAGCTACGTGCACGTTCTCGCACCGTTAGGCCTCGACCTCAACCTATTGCTGGGACGCCGCCACCAGATGTAATGGATCGCTGTGATCAGAAGACGATACAGCAAACGTGTTCTTTATTTGGTCTAGACCTGGTGAGTCAGTTTATATAAATTTTCCACAAGTTACCTTAAGATTTTCATGTATTCATTTAGCAGTAGAGATACATTTAGTTTTAAAAGGGCAATGAAATATAAGCATTTGTGAAATAAGATTTCTCACTTAACTAGTTGAGTATAAGTTTAGCCACGGATGTGTTGCCAAATATGATGCAGCTTATAAACATGTGACCCAGACCGCCCTTCTGCAGGAGCGGCCACCGCCAGTGCCGCCCAGCCGCTCCTACACCATCACAGGGAACCACAAGATGGGATACCCTCAGACGCGGGTCATGAAGAGAAAATTTCCAGGTAAATAGTTTCTCTCAACTGTTGGAATGTTGATCGATTTTGGAATGTTAAATAAAGTATCATAACTATTGATATCCAGCAACAAAGTCATAGTTTAACATCAATATTATTTCAATAAATCATACAGTACCATGCAACACTACCATAACACTAATGAGGATCTTGAATATAGACATGCTTATTAATGGTTAATTTTCTGACCTTGTGCTAACAGAAGAAGGTGGAGGTGACAGCGTGCTATTGAAGGGCGAGTCTGTGGTGGTGGTGGGAGCATCGTCCAGGCGCGGCCACCTCCTCGTTGACCACCAAGGACATTCCTTTCACGTACCCTTCCAGTACTTGGAGCTCAAACCTTCTGCTCAGCCAGGGGTCAACATATAGGCCTCTGTGCAGTCCTTTTGCTTAAGTGACATAATTGAGTGCTCCTCGGCACCCTGAGGCCTTGAGGGCCGTGGTAGGATCTAAATGCTGGACAAACTCGCAAGCTCAATGACAGTCAAGTGTTCTCCTACCAGTGCTGAGGGGACTCAAAAAAGTTCAGGGATCAACTTAAGTTAAAAAGAAACAACAATCTTCTTTTTCCATATTAACTGTTCCTGGCATGCCGGAGGTAATCAAGGCCAAGTTGGACTCAACTTTCCCCCACCTCTCTCAGACGAGGACTCGACGGGTGACAAGTGGATGATGCTTGCTGTATGGACTAAGTGGAGGTCACTAAGGAGAGGACACTGATAGTGACTCTCACCTTTGTGTCTCAGTGATGCTCTGAACTGCTAATTCGAAACAAGAGAAGATGGTGACTACATGTGGCACACTGAGATGAAAGCCTTGCCATGGCCACCAAATTGGTTATTTCTTTGGCCTTCCCCCTTCCCAAGTCTCGTGGTGATCTCCTCCCCTCCCTTACCCTTACCTTCCTCCCTCTTCCCCAACTTCCATCCCCTCCCGGCTATGACCAGAGTGAGTGACTGTCAAGTGGTTTTTTTTTTATAAGTGAAACGTGAAATTCTGTATATAGATATTTGTATGTGCCAATATTGTTAAGTATTTTTATAAGTTTATTGATATACCTCGTTACTTAATGTATCGTCGAGTAAACAAGCAACTATTATATACTAAAAGACTTAAAGACTATTGAAAGTGACTGACATTGAAAATATTGCATTTTGATCCTTGGTGCTACCCAATTCTCTCTTCTCTTCTTTCTCTTCCTCTTTCTATCTCTATCACTGAAGTTATTTACAGTATTAACGTCCCTGTCCTATCCTGCCTCCCACCCCCACTCATTCCCCTTTCCACTACCTGCCCGTCGCTACTTTACCTTCTATTTAATTATTCTTAATCATCCATTTGTCTTAATTCATGGAGCATTTACTCTATTTTCAAAGCATCATATTTTTACTCTCAATTTATTTATCCTATTTGCTCATTGCATTGTACTACTACTTAATCTACTTTGTCTGGAATCTATAGTAACTTTTCCGAGATTTCATTTATTCTTGCTCACTTCCCTCACTGAAAAAGTATCAGTTTTCTTGCCTTTCCATGTCTGGCTCTACTTATGCATCTTCCTGTAAGAATCACATCACCTCATTACTGATTTTTCATATCATATCCTACTTTTTGACTGATATCATTCACCGGCCTCCTTCACTCCACCTCCTCCTGCTCAATCCACCTTATCTCATCCCTCTTAACCCCCCAATATCCTTTCCATCCACTGCCCTTTTCAATCAAGCCAGTTCCCCACCAGTGACGGTCAACCAGTAAGAGGAAGTGCTCAATCCTGTACATAGCAGTGTAGATACTGTACATGTGTGGCTCACGTACTAATAATACTCAGTGTAACCTGTACAGAAAGTTTAGTTTCCATGTAAGTTAACAATGACAGACCATGTCACAATGTAGGAACAAGACTCGCATGACCTGAAGCCCAGAGGTGCCCGGTGGTGCTCCGAGAAGTTTTATTTTTTATTTTTTCTTGTATTTGTATTATTGTGCGCACCAGTCAGTAAGGTGTGGCCACATAAGGGTCCAGACGTGGTCCTGATATCACGGGACACAGTGAGACAAGCCAGCATTTGTGTGTCATTGGTTGAGACATGTGCCAAATATGCTTAGTATTTTTCACTGATTTGTTGTATTATGTTGAATATTTGTACCATTCTGGCAGAGGTTCAGACCGCTCCTTGTTCTGACATCATCATTTCATCATTACTTGCTCCTGTATTATTCTTCCCACTTCTGCAGCCTTCCCTTCCTCCTTGCAAAAACTCACATGAGTGAAATGCAGATAAGGATAAGGTGCTGCACAGCTCAGTTATTGTAAGAGATCACACTGGCCTAAGACGAAGACCTCTTAGGTGAACATTGGACAATATTCTACCAGATGAACCCAATAGGTCCTGGCAATTATCATGTTGCAGATTAACTATAACATGCAAAAATTTGTTTCTACCAACCAAAGCCACTTAGGTTGGCTGGGCTTTTCTAAATCTTTTGTATCTGGCCGTCTCTGCTGCAGGTGCTGAAGTGTGCATAATATATATGGAGTTTTTAGGGTGCAAACTATTGTAAGAGTTCCTGTTAATATTGGATTTTTTTTTCGTTTAAAATTAAAACTTAACAAAGAACCACCATGGCTATTTGTCAATCTGAACTGTTTGCCTCTATATTTTGTCACTCAGGGATAATTTAGTTGTATGGATGACTATGGATGAGTGAATTAATGCGAATAAAGTATGTGCCGAACACCAAAGATCATATGACGGTATGTTAAGCTAAAAGACAAATGGCAAGGCAAAATATAGGGACTATAGTATAGTATAGGGAGTAAAGTATAGTTACATTAAATTGAGGATGTGGTTAGTCAAGGAACAGCAAAATTAGAGCCATAGTAAGATTTAGAACCATTAGTAAAAACAGAAGTGCAATTGGCATGAGTAGAAAAGTGTTCAAGAAAGAGATTGTATGATGTAAGTTGAAGTATCAGACTTGGAAGAACGTAGATAGAGTAGGCAGTGGAGGTCACTTGTATGGGAGTGGACTTTACTTAGCAAGGAAATTAGTAACTTGCAACAATGGTACTAGAATCTTAGAGAGAGGATTAACTATATAAACAAAAGATAATCCAGGGAGTAAAGGATAATCAGGAGATTTTGTGGTAGATGTAGCTGAAGAGGTTAGCAGGAGGCTGTAGGGAAGAAATTTTAGTGATTAAGGAAGAAGTAGGATCAAATGGTTTTTTTAGGGAAGCACAGGAGCAACGCTTGGTGTTTTGTGTACAACTATGGCGTGGGAGCAAGGTTTGAAGTTGAAGGGGAACTAAGAGTTGGGGTGTCAGGATTAAGTTAAAAAAAATTATTAGTCACTAACACTGAAGGAATTACAGGAAGGGTAAGTACTGGGAGGATCCACGACATACAAGATGACTGCCGTACCAATGATCAACAAGTGCACGCCAGCCTTTTGATCACTACTTATAAATCTTTGACACTATCAATAAATCATGGAACAGTTTCTAACCTATCGCTATGTCCAAAATCGCGACAATTTTTAGCTAAAACCGCGGCCTCACTGTACATGTATAAAACATACACATATGCACACATTTATGTATATACACACACAGTAGGGCCACACAACCAGCTAGTGTACTAACCTGGACAAAACATCGCTATCCGTAAGCCAAACTTCTTAGCTAGAATAATAGAATTAGTCCGGAACTTATCAGCTGGGCCATTTTCTTCTCTTTTTTAAGCACAACAATTCATTATAGGTTTCCTGCATATTAGCATAAGTCAAAGAAAAGGGTACTAGGGCTTTCATTAACCAAGAAAAGCAAGATTACTGCATCACAGTGATCAATAAATATATATCAATAAATAAATCGTAGAGTTGACATGAAGTCGCTATCCGTGATTCATTCTGGAATCTTACCATGTACTTTTGGCTGCTTTTTAGTTCAGTGTTGCATCAATCCTAATTGTGTGCAAAGTACTTGTATACTATGGACAGTAGGCTTATTGAGTAACTATTTTCCTTTAACAAGTTTCCGGAAGTTGATATATATTGCATGATATTCTGCAACTTTAATTCTATCTGACATGTAAGTATTGACCTCGGAAAAAGACACTAATGTTATCTCTATATTACCCGAGGGAGGTTCTTCTATCATGCATTATGTTCTTGGAGGGAGCGAGGTGGCAAACTATAGAAGTTTATCTACATATTTTCCTTCATCCTTACACCTTTACAATAATAAAACAAAATCATACAGCTTACCTTCAGCAATAAAATTTCTTGCTGCAAGTCTAACACCGTTCTTCTCTCCTTAACATGTAGACTCCAACAAATCTCCTGTCGACACTTAATAGACAATGTGCTTGATGTGTAGCCATGGCTCTTTTCCTTTGCAAATCATAATGGTCTGTAAAATAAAAAGTGCATGATAAATACAATACAATTATGCTTTACAACACGTTTAACCATCATATAGACCCTCGTGGATTTGTAAAATCAATCTCAACCTATGGGGTATTTTCGTAATTTTTTCTACTCGGTGAAAACATTATTTTTAATTTGCTAATGGATTTTGATATTTTTAAACTATATTGTAAACTGGAATAATGAAATACTTTCAGCTAAGTTTCAAGTCATTTCACCGGAAACATTTATTTCTATAAGATAAATTGATTTAGTTTGAAAAAATACTAAAATCATTATTGTGAATTTAATATTTCACCAATATTGATGAAAATCATATCAGATATTCCTTATATAATTAGCAATGTATATACAAAGCACCCAGTTCAATTGGAATCTTAGTTTAAATGCTAATATTTTTTGTTTAATGGTATCATTTTTTAAGTAAATAAATATTTTCATGAGATAGATACCTCTCAAATATAACAAAGAGTTATGCTGTAATAGCATAAATATTTTTCTCTTTTTTTCAAACCATATCTCATTCCAATCCTACGCATAATTTGTTTTTTCATTATTTCTCGTACTTATCCGTAATCGACTTAATCAACGTTAGTACCACATATAGTCTTAACTTGCACGTATATTCTTGTAATGACTCTTACAGCTCAAACCAGTTCATAACTAAGCTTTACCACACGTTTAGTCATTCTACAGACTCTTGTGGATTTGTATAATTAATCTCAACCTATTGTGTATTTTCGTCATTTTTTCTACTCCTCGGAAATTTTTTTTCTTTTTGCTAATGGATTTTGTTCTTTTTAAATTATATTGTACACTGAAATAATGTACTCATTCCAGCTAAGTTTCAGGTCTTTTCACCGGAAACTTTCTTTTCTAGAAAGAAATTTATTTTGATTTTAAGATAAACAAATATCATTATGGTGGATTTAATAATTCACTAATGTTGATGAAAAATATATCAGATATTCCTTATAACAATACCAATTGATCGATAAAGCGCCCTGTTCAATTGGAATCTTAGTTTAGTAGCTAATAGTTTTTGTTTGATGGTATAATTTTTTTAGTAAATAACTATTTTTCATGAGATACATACCCATCAAATATAACAAAGAGTTATGTTGAAAAATCATAAATATTTTTCTCTTCTTTTTAAACCATATCCCATTCCAATCTTGCGTCTCGTTAGTTTTTTCATTATCTATAATGTACGTGTCACGTATATATAAAACTAAAATTGAGATTTTGATTATACACAGGAAAGCAATTATATATACTTTAAAAATTCGTCTGATATGCCTAACAGTTCCCTACATGAACATTTGTTATATTTGATTCGTATTTATTTAATGAAAAATTTTTATTTCTAAGGTCAATCATAAAATCGAATAATAGATTAAAGCAATAATAATTAAATCAAACCAAATTAAACCATAGAATAGAACATATAAAACTTATTCAAACCGGTAGTAAAGCCTAAATAAGCCACAGAAAAAATAAAAACGGAAAATACAACGAACAAATGAGAAAAAAACACCGTAATTATTTGTTTACATCCAAGAGTGTTAATTATAGCGTGTTAGGTACAGTAAAAGTAGCGTTAGTATATGACGACCTACAAGGATAGAGATGAAGGTGAGTCCCGGTTACAGCCAGCCCACAGGATACCACGGAACACTGAATTTGAAGGCTTGTAAGAGTATTATTTATAAACAGGACACAATATTCCATAGTAAGTAAATAGGGTTAATATGTATTCCTACCTATATATCAAAGACAATAATTGGTGAGTAATGAGTGACGAGCTCATGGAGGTGCCAGATTCTCACACCATCCTTTATAAGGTTCTCTCGTCAGTGCAAGTAGTTCACTGCACCTTCACAGTACGTGAGAAAAAATAATGAACAGACGCAAGGTGAATAAAATAAGATGGCAGCTCATAAATAGCACTACACCCCCCTACTCTGCTGAGAAGTTCATGATGTATCCATGCAATACAATGAATCCAGATCTATTTTTTTATGTCCTAAACCTGTGGCATGTGTGTCATCTTTGGCCACTCGACAGTTTTCTTAAGAAGAGTGGCCAGCTACCCACTAGACCACCGCCTCCCCTACGTTTAGAAAAATTACGTATCTTTCTTTTTCATATATTTTTCTGAATATTATGTTCGTATTTGTATTAACGTTTCTGTAACTTTTATTGTTGAATAGGTTTGATATATTTAACTCAAACATAGGAGATATGTTGATATGTATGTGTGTGTGTGTGTGTGTGTGTGTGTGTGTGTGTGCGCGCGCTTGCGTGCGTGCGTGCGATATTGGCATAATATTCACAGATATCCATAGAAATTTACCTAAAAATTCTAACAATACCTTTACTAAACTTGGCTAAGTTATGAAGCAATGTTATATTTTCATTTAGCATCAATGTAATGAAAATGTTGGTTTGGATTTACTTTATAATAATTAGGGATGTACTTGTTTCTTAACTGAATAATATCCTAGTTTTGGCGCTGTAATAAAACATGATATTCATCGCCTATTTGACCATCATTACATATACTAGAGTAGCGTTCTTCCCTTCTAACTGCACGATGTCTGCCAGTAGTGATCGGTAATGGATTATTTCCTTTTTCTTCTCCGTGTCACTATTCCTGATATTCATCTTCAAATCGTCTCGTTGGGTGAATTTCATCATCCATATTTAGCTTGACCTCGCGACCCTTGATCAAGACCTGATTCTGACACAACACTTGCGGTCAAACAAAGATCCCACGGCTCCTCTTTCTCCACCTTCTGCTCATTCCCTTTCTCCATTCTTTCTGTTTCATCATTATCATTATTTTATTCTTTTTTCATTATCATCATCATCTTTCCCTTCATCTTCCTTTTTATTCCTCTTCATGAATGTCAGACTTTATCAGTTACTATAAAAAAAATTCACATCCACCTCCTACCTCAACGATCTCATAATGCTTAGAAACTTGCATTTACAATTTTTTGACGTATCAAGTTACAACTGTAAACATCTTAACTTCATGAAAGTAAGTGAAGTGAGTGATCTTAATCGTATTCCACTTCTTCTTTACACCCCCCTTATCCTACTCCCTTTTGTCTCCCACGATTGGTAATTCGGTTCATGCATCCTACATTTAAGCATAGGAAAAAAAGATTTTATGCACTCCATGTAGCTGGAAACCTTTAATAATCATGAGTTCAAAAGATTTATCAACTGCCACTTGTGTTTAATTACCAAAAAATATACTCTGTACACTTCAATTAAGAGACCCTGCAAGTGTTCGAGGAAGATTTTTGAGAGATATTTGATATGATATTTTTAATCTGTTTATATCGAAATTTCTCTTATGAATTTTGCGTGTTGATATTCTTATCACTTTGAAAAAATCATTGCAGGCAGCGAACTCAGAAAGTGTCATAGGAGAAGCTGTCTTTGTGCTTGTTAAGGTTAGAAATTCTAACATTCGAAATAGGCGAGCGATACTTGGTAACAAGATGGCCAGAGAGGGATGGGGACATTGGTGAAAAGAAGCCTTCTCTATACCACACCACTCCCCCCCCACACACACATGAAACAGGTTTTCACTCTATCTTGTTCACCCCCAGGCCACCGTCCCTCCTAGCTACCCTAGGATGGTAGAATGATGTCCCCGAATCCGATGGAATGTTGCCAGACTTCAAGTTTAAGGACTGGAAATAATTATTGTAGCGTAATATCAGAAATTAAATGCTAATATTGGGACATTTTTGTATTGTTCGTCCATGCTTTCAATACTATTTATGTACAGTCGCCCAAATAAATGATGTCGCGTCTTACGGAGATTTTCGTTCAAAAATTAGATTATGGCAACCCTAACAAATGGAATGAAATATCCTTATAACTTGTCAGGAATGTCATTATATTCACGAATTGTTACTGTAAATGAACTAAAAATAAATTACAATTGATAATTAAGTCTAGTTTATGAGAAACAACCATCTAATCATGATATTTCATGAATACTTGTCGAAGCATTTTGACATCGAGCTTTTCGCTCAAAGAGAAATTCAGTCAAATGAAATTCTCTCTTATAAATAAAATTTATACATGCATAAGACTATCTATTCATAATGATCTTAAATATTGAACCAAATACATATCAAAAAAATATGTATTAATTGTTTAAACATTCTCCATTAAGAATTATGATGATATGAAATCTACATTTAAACTCTCGCTTGACCATGACGTC
>JAXIVD010007198.1:5000-15000 GCA_036785275.1 Cancer borealis
CGTCTGGATTAGTAGTGTTTGTTTTTGTTTACTATTTTCTTCTTTAATTTATGATCTGCTTCTAAGATTCCTGTACTGTTCACTTCTTCATTTCTTCTTCTTTTTCTTCTTTTTTTCTTATATATATATATATATATATATATATATATATATATATATATATATATATATATATATATTTATATATATAAATATATATATATTGTTGCGGGCCCCACCCTACGGGAAGTGTTGGAGACGTGTCTACGTGACATGTCTGTGTGTTACGCCTTTCTGTCTGGAGACCACGTGTTATCCAGCCAGAAGCCAGGCGTGGCGGGAGAGTGAGAGAGAGATGAGTTGCCAGCGCGTATTAAGGCGAGGCTTGTTAAATGTTTTATCTTCTCTTCGTTCTCCTAATTTTCCTAACTTTCCTTCTTTCTTCTTTGTGTTGCAAAGTATCCTATCTTGTAGACAATTCCTTTCTGCTTCCTCTCGTATGTTTGTTGTTGTCCTGCGTCGTCTCTGTGGCCTGTGGTGATTTTGTGAAATAGAAGTTATTAGGCTATAGCAGACTGGAGGAGGGCGCGGTGTGTGAGAAACGGCGCGCCGGTGGTGCGATTTGGCATCTCAGCTCGGGGAGCTGCAGACTGTGTGGAGGGTGAGAGAGTCAGTTAGTCGCTAGTCATCACCAAGAACGCCTCGCTCCCCACTAATTGGCATTATTTTGCCTGTAACCTCCTCATATTTACGGGAGTGGGTTATCTGTTTGGCCTATTAGATAAGGGGTATATTTGTGTAGCTAGACAGCAGGGCCCTGTCTGTAGAGGAAACGGTTACAAGCCAGAGCACAGAGACGAGTGTGGTGACAGTATCATTACCACCTAACTAGCGGTGAACTCCACCTAGAATTTTGTCAGACTGTTCAGTCTCGGGGAAGTAGTTTCGGCGCTGTCTGCGTTTTGTCGGCGTTTTCTGCGTTGTCTGCGTTGTCCGCTTTGTCGGCGTTGTTTGTTTTTTTCGGCGTTGTCTTCGTTGTCCTCATTGTGAGAGAGCCTGTCATCAGGGGCCTCTTGTTTGAGAACACAGACGAGGAGTAATCCCGTCTCAGTGTTGATTAATTACGATTCAAATAACGCACTGTACGGAGTCCCCTCGTGGGAGGCTACTTTGCAGGGTGTTATTGGAGTCGAGAGGAGTTATTATTCAACCAGAAGTGGGTGGAAAGACACCTTGTGGGCGGTATTCTGGTTGGAGCGATAGCTCCTTGTCTAGGCACTGTAATCTTGTGCTCACTGTAAGTCTCTTTAGAATGTAAGGAGGAGAAGGTGGTTACTACTGGGAGATTCCTTGTTCTTTGGAGGGTTAAAAGAACTGGCGACCTCTTAACGTTAACGGGGTGGCTGTAGGTGCTGTGTTTGGGGGCTAAGAGTGCATAGGTTCCTTAACCAGGCACTTCTTGTTTAAAGCCTATTGTCCAGCCACCGGCGTGTGGCCCTCGGAGTGACTAGTCCTACGGGATAGTCGACTTTCCTTGTCCTTTGGTGGGTTAAAAGGACGTATAAACATCAGCACTACAGTTCGTACACGCCCGTAACGTGGTTGTGACTGGGTTGTTCATAAATGGACACCCGGCACTAGGGCATAAGAACCGTGTCCGTTACGGTGTGACCGTAACAATATATATATATATATATATATATATATATATATATATATATATATATATATATATATATATATGTATATATATATATATATATATATATATATATATATATATATATATATGTATATATATATATATATATATATATATATATATATATATATATATATATGTTTATATACATATATATATATATATATATATATATATATATATATATATATATATATATATATATATGTATATATATATATATATATATATATATATATATATATATATATATATACATAAATGTATGTATGTATATGTTTATATATAATATATATATATATATATATATATATATATATATATATATATATATTTATATATATATACAATATATATATATATATATATATATATATATATATATATATATATATATATATATATATATATATATATATATGGATGTATGTATATGTTCATATATATGTATATATATATATATATATATATATATATATATATATATATATATATATATATATATATATATATTCTTTCGACTGTAAGTGTTATGTCATTAGCTTCGCTACCACCAACTACAACAGCAATAAGAGTTGCATATTCTCTTTAAAAGTCAAGTCGTATTATATCGTTTGTGTTGACCGGTTTCCATTCTATCCGCAGACGTAGCTGACTGGACACCGGGGAAGCCTCAGAATTTCAAAGTGACCCCTGAGTCAGATTCCATTAATGGGGTGTGGGACATGGCAGCTGATGGTGAAGATTTTGACCATTACTTCGTGTATGTAGAAAACGAAGACATGGACGACACCACTAAATATTTCTTCTACACTTGGAAAGATCTCGAAGCCTGCACGAACTACACTTTAGGCGTAAAAGCCGTGACATCCAAAGGAGACATGAGTGAGCCGGCCTTGCAGGCGGCACAGACTCTGGATGGTAGTAAGTTGTTACACACTACTTTTTTCACTCTGTTTTTATCTCTGCACTCTACATTATGGTTATGTTTGTTTCCTTTTCTTTCATTAATAGTGAATCTTATTACATTATTTGCACATATCATCACCATATTCTGACAAAGATGTAAGGTTCCCCAAACTCAGATCAAACGTAACCATCCACATTCCGCGCCATCACAACACACTGTTATCAAACAATGCAGAAAAATGAATTTTCCGCAGTTCCTCCTAAGCCACAAGACCTCCACGTGGAGAAGTACACGGACACCACAGTCACGCTGGCGTGGGAAGAGCCTGACACGCAGTGTGACATCGACCACTACAAAGTAAGTTACAAATATGAAGGATCCCTGCCACTGGATATTCAATTGTCAGAGACAACAGTGGAAGTGTCAGATTTGTTACCAAACACCAAGTATACCTTCAGCGTTTACGCATCTACTACAGAAGGAGAAGGAGTCGCTGCCACCGTGGAACAGACCACAGTACCGGATCGTAAGTACAAGTCATATAAGAATGAAAACAACTCAATTGATATGATGATCTGCTTGGTAACACTGTACACGCTGTGCTTCTTGTTCCATCACTAACCCAGCCTGCCCCCACCTCTGCCTGTGTCACCACGTAACTGCTCTTATACTTCCAGTCCCCGGACCACCGGAGAATCTCGTCGCTGAAGGAATCAGCTCAACTGCCATCAACGTCAGCTGGTCTGCACCAAATCTGGAGCCTGACTATTACATGGTGTCGTCGGTCCCTTGTATGTACGATAACAAATTAGTCTACGACCTCACGTACTTAATCAAGGGCCTGACACCTTGTCAGCGTTGTTATATCACCGTTACTTCCTACTATAAAGACGACGATAATAAGTTCCCGGCGACGACTTCGGGGACGTCGAATAGCGGGGGTGAGTACTAAGTGTGGTTATGAGAGGGAAGGAAAAAAACCCCATTGAATTACATAGAAAATCAAACCGCACAAAACCTTGGCTCAAAACTAGTTGCTCTACCCTTTATTTAGAATAAATGCTAATGGAAAACATGATAACAATTTAACAAATCAGAAGCATTATAGTCAAGTAGCCAGCAGCTCATCAATTCATATTACTTCAATCAAAAACCTTGTTTAACGTAAGGATAGTCGAGTCTTAGTTTGAAGGAATTTATTGTGGTAGGCTGCACCATAAAAGATGGAAGCTTATTGCACTATCTAATGTTATTTGTTATAGAACAATGTTGTGCTGTCAAGTTGTATGTTTTCATGAGAGAAAAAGAATTAATTAATACAGCTACAAATTGTTTAATAGATTTATCCATTTCTATCAACAGCTCCACCTCCGCCTATAAACTGTGTTGTAGAAGTGAAGGAACAATATATAACTGTGCGTTGGGAAAAACCTTCAACTCCTTGTGCTTTAGGAACATATAACGTGAATTGGACATGGAAACAGTTATGGGGAAATGGTGAGGAAGAAAGTGATACTGTTAATACAGCAGGATTGTCCCACACTGTGTACAAGCCACCACCATACCACTTGTACACCTTCGAGATAGCTGCCTCAATTGATGGCACCTTCGGCAGCCCCACCTCGTGCAACGGTACCTCCCTTGAGTCGCGTGAGTATGCCTCTGTCAGCCTCACTGCCACAAACTACACTCTAATACGTTGTGTCATAGATTCAATTATAAAAACTAAACACGCCAGACAAAAGTGAGACGTGTTGAATGAAAACTGACCTAACTTTCTGCTGAGTCAAAAGTTTGTTCTTGTTTCACCTTGTTGTCTTTCACACAGCGGCGGGACCACCGGTACTTGTGTCCGTTGAATCAGGGGAACAAGGCATGGCGCAGGTCACGTGGGACAGTCCTGCTGAGGAAAATGGAGAAATTTTAAAATACGGTATATATGAAAATGACAAAGCAAATTCTACTAAGGAGGTCAGCGGGGATGTCCACAGCACTACCATCAACCTGATGCCGTGCGTCAGTGTTGGAATCTCGGTTGGGGCGCTTAACCATGCTGGGTGGGGGGAGCAGTCTGAGGTGAAGCAAGTGACTGTCGTTGATGATAGTGAGTTAACATAATGGTTGTGAGTCTTATTGTGAGTCTACAAATCACCTTTGGTGGATTATTTTTTTCCTAGCACTTATATTTGACTAATACTAGTGCAATGCAGAACACGAGGTGTTACTGAAAGACTATTTTGGTAAAATTATGCAATCGTTAATGGTAATGCAATCATAGAAAAATTGATTAAGTATAATTTTGTTTCAGTTTTGCCAGAAGAACTACTTTGCCCCAAGCCTGATCCTGAGGTGCAGGTGTGCTGGGAACCCTTTTCCACCACCTGCCCAGTGTCGCAATACAACCTGAAGTGGGAAGGTGACGTGCTATGGTCTGACACCGCAGGTACCTCCTGTTTCCTCATATTCTTGTTTAGTTCTAGCACGTGGTTGCCTTCTCTTCCTGCGTCACCATCCATCTTGTAGCAGTGTACTCAGAGGAAACCATCAAGACGCTTAACCCTATAACTATTATACATTCACTTGTTTACCAACAATTTGACTAATTATTAGTAGGCTTTCTCCTATACTTTGTTTGGTAGTCCTTGCACAGTCACCTTTGTTTGACAACATCCAGATCATCCATCTCCTCTCCTGCAGACTCGGATACCACAACGCTGGAGTGGAGCGAGGACGAGATCTGTTACAACATACCCTCGACTCCCTACACTAATTATAGCGTTGAGCTCAGTGTGGGCAACAAACTAGACAAAACCATTAAATGCTCTTCTACGACGCCCATGGCAGGTAAGTTTTGAGGACGTGCTGCACATCATGTCCTATGCGAGGCACAACGATTGAAGACAATATTCTAGCTTTTCAACATGAAATGTATAAACGTGCACGTCACTCTATGTATGGAATGTGTCTTTCTCGCAGCTCCTGGACAGCCCACCCTGGAGGAACTGCAGACCGACAACCTTTCAATCAACGTGAATTGGAGAGAACCAGAGGAGAAGAATGGTGTTATCATTAATTATCTGGTGGAATGGACGGACTGGAATGGCAAAGACGGCTCTAAATCCACAGATGGGAACACTTTTTCCTCTCAAATAATGGAACTATCCTGTGGCGGGAAGGTGGATGTGACGGTGAGGGCGAAGACTGTTGAATTTGGTGAGAAATCTCCGACACAAAGTGCTTACATCGTAAACTCGAGTAAGTGTTCAAGGTTGATGCACCAAAGGTTTGATGCATTGGAAGTGTTGATACAGAGACATTCGGTGATAAATATGAAAAGAAGGAATTGTAAATATAGTAGATAATGTATATTGTGTTGTCACTGGTGTGAAGTGATGATTCTTACTTGTTCCTCAGTCTCGAACTTGAAGTGTGAACCCAAAAAGCCCGGCGTGATAGCACTCAGCTGGGATGTCAATGACCCAGACTGTCCAATCCAGATGTACAACGTCACGTGGGACTTTGAGTCTCTTTGGTCTGATGACAAAGGTGAGGCTTTTTTCCCTATGTTTAAGTGTGTTGTTTTCGTTAGTATTGTTCTTGTGTCAGAGGTAATGGTGGTAGGACACTTACACTTAAAGAAAGTAAAGTTATTAATGGAAAGTTGACATGTAATAAAAAATTTGTGTGTAGACTCCAAACAAGGCGACAGTGTGCACTTATTGGACTGGATTACAGGCACAGGATGGAAACAATTTAGCGGGGATGATTTTGATTTCCCTGTGGACGGTCTGCCGGCGTATTCTGAGGTTTTAGCAGAAGTTCATGTTGATAACTCCCCAGCGAAAACCACTTGTTCTACCACAACACTCGATGAAGGTAAGTAGTTGCTGAAGGGTTTGTTTCCACCGAGGGTCTGAGTTATGTATAGAATTAGACCCACTGTTGCATTTTCATCTAGTCTAGTTTTGATTTTCGAAGTAAACTATTAAACTAGCCAGTCATGTTTTTGCGTGTTAATGTTACTTATGTGGAAATATTTTTGTTAATCAATTAGTGACCTAATTCAATCGGTCAAACGTTCTAGCATAAATAAACATTATTTGTCTGAAGAGTGTGGACGTTTCACTTCTTACTATTTTTTGCAATGCATACATATGATATTCACTATTTTGATTGTTATAGATGATCATACATATATATATATATATATATATATATATATATATATATATATATATATATATATATATATATATTTTTTTTTTTTTTTTTTTTTTTTTTTTTTTTTTTTTTTTTTTTTTTTTTTTTTTTTTTTTTTTAACATTAAATGGGTACTGGTCAAGGAAAAACAAAAACGTTTAAAAAAGAGGACAGTAGGAGGAGTAAAGTAAGGGGTGGTGTTCATATAACATTAGATGTGTCCTGACACTCCTCTTTTGAAAGAGTTTAAGTTATAGACAGGTGGAAAAACAGAGAAAGAAAGAGAGTTCCAGAGTTTACCAGTGTAGGGGATGAAAGAATGAAGATACTGGTTAACTCTTGCATTAAGAAGATGGACAGAATAGGTATGAGAAGAAGTAGAAAGTTCTTGTGCAGCGAGGCGGGGGAGGCATGCAGTTAGCAAGTTTAGAAGAGCATTCCGCATGAAAATAGTGGTAGAAGATAGACAAAGATATACCATTGCGTCGGTAACTTGAAGAATTAACACAGTTAGATGAGGAGAGTTGATGAGACGAAAAGCTTTATAATCCACCCTGTTTAATAAAGTCGTGTGAGTTTATGAACTACGTTCCTCATATTTATGAAGATTAGTCTTCATAGGATGGTTAGATAAATGTATATTTTCACGAGGCATCACCACACTGTTTATATGAAGATGGAGACATTCATATATCTATGTGCTTGTTTGGAATCTTATGTGCCTGACTTTCTATGTATGAGTTTATGTTGTCTTTTTGCCTAAGAGGATTTCTGAGTTGTCTAAATTAGAAAACTAAATTTTCAACTAACATATGACTCTTCTTTTCATGCAGCTTCAAGTCCTCCGACAGAGGTGCAGCAAATAGCAAATGACACTAATTCCGTGACGGTCAGCTGGTCAAGTCCGGAGTTCGTGCGAGGGAAGCTTACCGGGTGGCAGCTGAGCTGGAAAACCTCCATTGGTGAAGATATTGGGTCTAAAGAGATCAAGGATCCAATGAATATGACGTTTCAGATCCAGGAACTTTCGCCATCGAGGACATACGATGTTGATATCATGGTAAGAAGCCACTGCAGATTGAAGTAGTGAATTGATAGTTGTAGTTGTAATGGTTGAGGTGATGTAGTTGTACATGTTGATGATGATTTTATTAGTTAGTAGAAATAGGCTTTATTATGCAGAAGTCATCTGCTGCCTCAAATCCAGAAGTTGCTTGAATCGTCTTGTGAACTCAGCAAGTTGGTTCATGAAGCGTGAAGGCTGTATCACACTAGATGCAATATACCTCGCATAGCTTCCCATTCAGTCTGAACGGACCTATTGAAAAACAGGCTTTCGAAAGCGTTGCAAGCATAGCATAATCTTACATTCTATATGAAACAACCTTGACCCATGAGCGCAACGTATTGATATGATGTGAAGGAAATGCGATGGCACTAAATTCTTCTCTTTATTTCATTTTATATTTGTTGTCTATTTTTAAAATATTCATGTTTCTTCGTGCTCTCTTTTTTAGGCATTGAACGGTGCAGGGGAAGGAAAGCCAGCCAGTCTCAATGTAACAACTGCCAGTTCTCCACCAGAGTCTTACCTCGGCCTCATTCTGGGAGTCTCCATAGGTGGAGGAATTGTGTTGATCCTCCTTGTAGTAAGCGGGGTCGTTATCTACAAAAAGAAGCACAAGACAAGATCCCCAAGACCGGCTCCCTTCATGCCTGGCATCATCGATTCTGACGACAATGATCAGTTGTAAGTAAAGTTGCTTTTCGAATAGAAGGGCAGGAGGCACCTAGGTCGTGTGGGACGCTCTGTTGGGGTGTTTTCATGAACGAATATAGCTTGACGGTGTTTTCTGCGCTGCTTGAATAAGACAAATTGATTTACGTGCATACATAACTATTGTGTGTTCATCCAAACCTGAATCGAACAAACATCATGAGCTTTGGTGAATTTGTAAGAAGAGAGCTGTTAAGCAATTGTACGTATTGACTTATGTTTACAAATCCATGATTACTTCCGCCAACGAAATTGAGATTGAGTTTATGTTTTTACTTGTTTGTATGTTTGTTTGTTTGATGGTGTGTTTGTTTGTCGGTATTTTAACAATTTTCTGACAACACCGTGCATAACAACCTCATGAAACCCTGTCAACATGGCCTCCTACCCTTAAGTTCCACTCTATTATTTTTTTTCTTTGCTCGCATCAGGTTTGGATTAATAGATTATTGATGGCAGCATTTTATATAATTAGTATAGCAGAGAGATGGACAGATGAATGATGGAAGAGGTGAAAGATTTGAGTAAAATCTATGTGCTAACAGTATACTGTAAGGTGATAGTGTCCAACAAAACACCAATTCCTCGACATTACCAGACCGTACAAGCTGACATTGACCCACTCCTTCCGCAGGTATAAGAAACAGCACCAAAGTGCGGCCAATCAGCGATTGCAAGGAAAAAGTGGAACCATCGACTTCGGAACAAACAGAGAGTTGTATTCTAACAACGATAAGGCAAGGGAACCTTTGGAGGAAATGGTTGTTATGGATGAGATCATTGACGGACATAACACCGTTCCAGGGAACAAAGAGATTTCATCTGGGCTTCCTGGGGATAGACGTTTATCTCTACAAGTGTCTAGCAGCCTGCCCAAGATGGCAGCGTATAACAGGCGGGCGTCTCAAGGGGTGAACATGAGAATGAGGACTTTTGAAGAATACAACAGACGTTCCTCCCAGCAGGACTTAACCGGAACATCTGAATTAGGAATGCACGGAGTGAAGCCTAACTTTGGAGAATCTGGACGACGTCCCTCTCAGCAAACAGATTTAGGTAGACCGAACTTCAAAGAATTTGTAAGACGACCTTCACAGCAGATCGATGTGCGTCGACCGAACCCGATGGAACACGGGAAACGTCTCTCTCAGCAGATCGACCAAGAAAAGCCTAGATTAGGAGAGTATGGCAGACGCCCCTCGCAGCAAATAGATCTAGGAAGGCCTATTCTTAATGAATATGGAAAACGTCCTTCACAGCAGATAGACATGAGAAAACCTAGATCGGGGGAATATGCAAGGCGTCCATCTCAACAAGTAGATATCGGTGGTAAGTTCCTTCCAAGTCGCTCTCCTCAGCAGCCGATCAACACCAGGCCTGCCTATGATCATTACAGGAGACGCCCTTCCCAGCAAGCCGAAATTAGCGTGCC
>JAXIVD010007199.1:0-7500 GCA_036785275.1 Cancer borealis
CAGAGACAGGGAAAGAAAAAAGCAATGCACAAACAATGTTCCCATTCATAATGACTTTCCACACAACTCATGAACCATACTTTACACACACAAACTGTAACCAAGCAACATTAAACTCTGTATTTATAATTTCTTGTTCCAAATACACTGGAGTAATTGCAACCAGTAGTGTTTTTAAGCACTAAGTATCCTTGCAATTTCCTACACTTTAGAGGAAAAATGCCAGTGTATTTGTAGTTCATATCAGTGTGATTGCTACTAAAATTTCTCATCTTTTTAGTTTTATCTCCTGTTATCATTAACTGTCTGTATTTCGTTCTAATAAATATACAGGTGCTCCCTTACTTCTGAATTAGAGGTGGGGTAGGAAGATCACAAAATTTCCAGAATAAGAAAATGTTTTGGTAGGAGGTAAAAATTATGAGGAAGGAAACATCTGGATTAAAAAAAAGGTGAAGGTGGAGGATGGTGTAATGTTGGTTGAAAAGGAAGTATTACAGAAGAGATAGACTGGGAATTTTGAAGGAATGTTAAATGTAGAGAAGAGAGACTGAGATTATTACAATTGAAAAAAAAATGGAGTAAATGTATTAGGATAATTCAAGGACTCAAAGATCATGAAAAAGTAGGTACAAGGGCTAAAAAAAATTAAAGCAAAGCAGGAAGAGCTGTTGGTTTGGATGGGTGTGGTATAGAAAATCCGAAAAGTGGTAGTGTATTTACCTAGTTGTAGTATACAGGGCCTGAGCTACACTCATGTCGTCCTGTCTACATTTCTATATTTGTCCAGTTTTTCTTTCAGTTGATGTACATTCTTTGCCATTACCACTTCCATTCCGAATATCTATACTTCTTTGGAAAAAAACTGTACTTATATGTGTAAGTGTAATTGAGTGTTTAGTCAGGCTGCTTAATGTGAGTTTTAGGACCATTACGCTACTAATGGGCTGGGAAAGTGCATGCGTAGTTCCATTGTATAAAGAAAATGCGCAAGCACTAGTTTTAGGAGTATAAGTCTGGTGCATGTAGTAGGTAAAGTGTATGATAGTGCTGATAAAGAGGATCAGAGAGGGTACAGAAGGTATTATATGTGAGCAGCAAGGTGGATTTAGAAGAGGATGGAGCTGTGTGGATCAGGTAATTGCTGTGAGACAGGTGTAAAAATTATCTAGCAGAAGGAAAAGAAGTTTTCTAGCATCTATGAACTTAAGAGAAAGCATATGACAGCATTAAAAAGGAAAGGTTTGCAGAATGTGCTAAGATTGTATGGGGTAGGCAACAAGCTGCTAGGTGATATGAAAAGTTTCTCTGTGAATAGTAGTGCAAGTATTAGGGAAAGTGTGAGTAACTGATTCCCTGTTAGAGTGGACTACGGCATGGATGTGTGATGTCACTGTGGTTGTTAATATAGATGTTGATATGACATGGTAATGTTACCTAACTATTTACGAAAAAGTGGTATGTGCAGTCGGGGTGGCTTCATTTTTATGACTGTGATGCAATATTGTACTTTTACCTATAGTAAGTTCTTGATTTACATGGCTGGGACATGGTTGCAAGACTTTCTTAAATAACCCTGACCATAGACTACACCATACTTGACTGGACACTCGCGACAATCGCTGACAGACGATATTACATTTCGGTCCTATAGATTCCGCTGCTATGAGTGATGACAGATAATACTTCATATTATCAGTTCATATTCTACTTAGGACATTGTATTTCATGTCTTTACAATCAGTAATGATTGCTGAACCATGGCTGAACAAAAAATTATTTTACAACTTTTGCAAATAGGAAATTAACATAAAGATTACAAGTTTGAGTGAAAAATCGTGTGGGAGTTATGTATAAAGCATATTGTTTATAGCAAAAAAATCTGGCAAATTCGCAATAATTTCTGAAATAAAACATCACATATTGTGAAATAACCATTCCTGAATATGATTTGATTGTGATCAAATGTCATATAATCGTTATATCGGCTTGGGAATGAATTTTTCATAACAATTCGTGGCGCGAAAGGCAAAAGGCGAAAGAGGTCACAAGAAGAAGAAGACCAAAACAATCCTTTACAAAGGTCAACAACATAAATAGTTCAATTCATTGGTCCCATGACGCTATTATAAGTCTCATGGAAAATGTTCATGAGCAGAAGAAGAAGAGAAGTGCTTCCTCCATAACGGCTTGTGTTGTTGTTATGATCAGCTAATTCCACAAGGTTAGTTCTTCTACGTGTGTGACCAGACTGGTAGTCGTATCGCTGTAAATCCAGAAAAAATGGAAGCCAGGCTAGCGTTAGCAAAACCTAGTGTGACCGTAGCTTCATCAGCTTCTATTGTATGCTCTGAATCATGCTTGAAATAAGATTTGAAACTATTTCCAAATATTTTATTTGTTTTCTACGTTTTCACTGAGCATGGCAGGATAAAAGGAAAAGTACGTACGCCGGGAAAGTGATGTATGGTGATAAGATCATTGGAAAGAACATTGCTAGATAGAAGAGGAGGAGGAGGCAATGAAACCAACAAGCTGACTAGAGACCATCACCAATAAGGAATTATAATGGAGTTATTTTACACAGTCTCTGAGAAACGCTCTCTCGATGACACTCAGCAAACATCGTAAGTTGATTAGGAATGTTAAATTTTTTCTTCTTGATGTTATTTATGGGTATATGAAACTATGAGTGAAGTATGAGTATGAGTGAATTGATTACGAGTGACTTAGGGTGTTGTGTTCAAGTTTTGGTTATATTTTACAATTACTCTCAACACTAAGGTGTTGTGTATCCTGCCATGCTCAGTGAAAACGTAGAAAACAAACAGAATATTTGCAAATAGTTTCAAATCTTATTTCAAGCATGCATGTATATTAGTATGGACTACATTGGCTATGTATGTATGCGTTTTCAATATAAAATTTCAATATTCCTGGAAATTATTGCAAATATGGTGTTTTTATTGGTGTCTTAGGATTTAGTAATTATCGCCCACCGATGACGTATGTTGACTAATTTGTTTTTGTTGCTCATAGACATATACTTCACATCACTCTGAGTTGTTTGCTTTTTGTTTGAGGTTTCTATGATGATTTTAAGTATTTTATTCAAATAAAACAAACAAAAAATCGCCTCAGGACACATTTACGAAAGACCCGATTTCGAGTGCACAGTCACGTATGGTGTATTCTATGGTATTGCATATTAATATAAACTACATGGGCTATGCATGTAAGTGTTTTCAGATTGAAATTCCAATATTCCTGGAAATTATTGCAAATTTGGTGTTTTTTATTGGTGTCAGGATTTAATAATTGTCGCCCACCGATGACGTATGTTGACTAATTTGTTTTTGTTGCTCATAAACATATTCTTCACATCACTCTGAGGTGTTTGCTTTTTGTTTGAGGTTTCTATGATGATTTTAAGTATTTTATTTAAATAAAACAAACAAAAAATCGCCTCAGGACACATTTGCGAAAGACCCGATTTCGAGTGCACAGTCACGTATGGTGTATTCTATGGTATTGCATATTAATATAACTACATGGGCTATGCATGTAAGTGTTTTCAGATTGAAATTCCAATATTCCTGGAAATTATTGCAAATTTTGTGTTTTTCTTGGTTTCTTAGGATTTAATAATTGTCGCCCACTGAAGACGTACGTTGACTAATTTGTTTTTGTTGCTCATAAACATATTCTCTACATCACTCTGAAGTGTTTGCTTTTTATTTGAGGTTCCTATCTTATTTCTAAGTATTTTATTTGATTTTTCTAAAAATCTGCTGTAGGACCGGTTTGCAAAAGGTCAGATTTTGAGTGTCCAGTCAAGTATAGTGTAGTCTATGCCCTGACACATCACTTGCAGAAGAAAACAGCCTTCAAGGCTGTGAACAAATGGTGATGAACTAATAATAGACCTATGATAATTATGTGTATTAAACACTGCCATTTTGAAATTTAATGGCTATGCAGTCAAAGCTAATAGTTGTTCAATATCACCATGTAGTCACAGTTGTTTTGGGGTATCTGTTATTCATGGTTTTCACAAATACTTAATCATCCCAAAAAGTCTCAGAAGCATAAGAGTGGAGACAGTGGTGATGATGATAGCATGTAATATTGTACTATTGTACTATTGTACTATTTTTGAAAACTAAGGTGGACATTATAATGCAAAGTGAGAGGCGAGAAAGCTGTAAACACGACACGTTCACAAGGAATTAATTGTTTTACTGTTTGCACAATTCTAATGACAGAGTGAATTATACGAACAAAAGGTTCCACAAGTACATTCCATGATAATGAGTATGATGTAAAGCTCAGTGATGGAAGAGAGGGAAAAATATCTGACAGTGTGGTTAGATGATCAGAATCAGCTGGATGTCTATGAGATAATTCAGCAGAATAGGTCCTAACTCAAGGAGGAAGGAAGAAAAAAAGAAAAAAGTACAACAAACTACAAGAGTGATGCTGGACCTATAAATATTTCAAGTTGTAAATAAAGGTCTGGAACCTATCATCTTCATAAGAAGGGGAGCATCTGTATCTGCCCTTAAGATGGAACATTTTGCATATGATACATTTTACTATATAGTAACTGTGATTAACCGGGAATGATTTATAAGTAAAATAAATACCTTCTTCAATAGGAAAAGATGTTTCAATCACTGTGTAAGAAAATTTAATGTTTTGACTTGGACAGTAGAATAAGGATGACTTGGTGCATATGAAATAGCACTCTCATTCATTCTCTCTTCCTGGACATCTGTACTCATTCACAGGGATAGTCATACGCACATATACAAGCATCCAAACACACACACATACACACACACACACAGCCCACTCACAGGTCAACAGCATGTTTGTACCCCTGGCTGCCCTCGTACATGGCAAGGTGGAGAACCTCAGGTGCCAGGTAGCCCGGGGTGCCGCACAAATCTGTGTCAACACAGTTCCAGCATTTCAGGGGAATTTCAGAGTGAGGGAGGGTGACAACCTGCTGGCAAGGTCTAGGTCCCAGCAGCCAATTTCTACCTATTGTACATAATCAGAACCATCTCTTCTGTTATTATGGGTCTGTTACTCATCCATGCACCTGAGGGTCTGTAATATGCTGTCACATGTGTTGACTACACATAAGGACTTTTGTGACAGATGAGACAATATAGACAATGCGTGAGTACAGCATGTGATAAAAAGGTCTGCTGGAGCCCCAAAAAATACACCACACACACACACACACACACAAACAAATACACACACACACAAATACACGGTCTGCTAGCTTAGTGGTTAGCGCACTCGGCTCACAACCGAGGGGCCGGGGTTCGATCCCCTGGGCGGACGGAGAATATTTGGGCGAGTCTCCTTTCACGTGTAGCCTCTGTTCACCTAGCAGTGAGTAGGTACGGGATGTAAGTCGAGGGGTTGTGACCTCGTTGTCCCGGTGTGTTGTGTGTGAGTGGTCTCGGTCCAACCCAAAGATTGGTCACTATGAGCTCTGAACTCTTTCCATAGGGGGATGGCCGGCTGTCTCGAGAGAGACCAGCAGCAGACTGTGACAGTGACAGTGACACATCAATGTATGCACCTATATGCTTCAGTAATATAGCCCATCATTAAGCACTAGCTGCCACTGTCAATGCAACAAATATACCAAAATAGCTTGTTAGTTTTAGAAAAAAGATATTAATACAATTTACAATATTTCTAGGAAACAGGGCCCATACTTATAAAGAAAAGATTTTATCTTAGACCATCCTAAGCACACAAAATGGCAGAAGCTTGACCTAAATCATGGAGTGTGTGTTCAGTTAAAGTTGAGTGCAGGATGGAATAGTGATTAGGACGCCGTCTTGGGCGCACATCAAAACAGTAAACATTTATATTTCTTAGTGGAAAAATAATTTGCTAACAAAATGTTATAGAAGAAAAATATTTTCAAATATTTGGAAATTCCACTTCATAAAATTCCAAAATTTGCAGGATGTCAGGTCTATGATAATACCCAAAAAACTGCATACTATCCTGTACATGCTGAAATATTATTTGTACAGGAAAGGGTCGGTAGTGTACCAATAATAAGGAATGTGATATCCCCATTCATTGATTTATTGGAAACAAATACCATAGAATGACCTAATACAATTAAGAACCCAAATATTACAAATGTGATAATGAGAAGGTAAGGTAGGAAGATTATGCGATCTTGGCAAAGCTAGCAAGCTGAATAGTGCAGCAATACTGTGAAAACACAGCACATGGAGCTAAAAAGGTTGAACTGTGGCTAGGGTACCTTCATGACCAGTATATACAGTACAAAAATTGCACTGAGCCTTTTGTGCAGCTGGGTGTTACATGTAAGGGCCTCAGAAGAAGAGTTGATCATGGGGAGGCAGTGGCCTAGTGGCTAGTGGTTGGGCATATTAGCTCAGAATCCCGAGTTCGAGTTCTGTTACCCACTGGCCACTTTTCTTAGGTAATACCGCCGAATGGCCAAGATATCATCCACATGATGCCATAACACTATCCTCAACGAGACGGTAAAGCTATATGCTTGAGGAGCTTCTGCGGGCAGCATGAGCCTCTCAATAAGAAATGAGGCGTCACTTAAAAAATCTAACCCATGCTACTAATGGACGGAGGCTAACCATCTAAGGCTTTCATTAAGCCTACCAGTGCCACGAATTACGGGTTTTGTTCTGGGGGTTTTTGTTCTGGGGGGATTTGTCCTGGGTTTTTGTTCTCGGCATTTTGTTCTGGGGATTTCTTTCTGGGGGGTTTTGTCCTGGGGGTTTTGCTCTTGGAGGATTTGTCTGGACCCCGTTGGGGAGAGAGAGATCAGCCAGTAGAAGCGGCGATTCCACACCCTACACACTGAAATCAGAGTGAAGTCCCCTGCATGTGTGCAAAATAATTGAGGTCTGTGCCATGCTGCACAATATATACAAGGACAGAAACCCTAGTTTCCCTGAGGATGAGCAACAAGAAGTTGACGAGGCTGACTTGAATCAAGAGCATCCATGTTTATGTTTATCATGGCATTAAAAACATATCTTCATATATGTATTTATTAATCTTAGTCTTAACCAGTCACCTGAAAAATACTTAGTTATTTTTCATAATTATTTTAACTTTTTCCTACTTTTAGTGGTTAAATTTCATGTTATGAAAACCCAATGCTTGCTCTATGTAGTGCTATTTCAACATGTTCCTGACTATCTGGGACGCAGTTTCGGCCGAAGCCTTAAGATCCGCACACTAGGCAGGACACCATCTGAGATCTTTTAGGATGCAGTATTCGGATCGAATCCTAATTCTTTATAAATATGGGCCCTGCATATAAGACTACCATAATAACCAAAAAGTTTGTGAATCCACAAAAACAAAGGCAAAACTTGACATGAAATCTTACTCATCCAATATTTCCCAATGTCTGCAGAAATCAATCATGAACCAGTACCTCCCAATTACAAGTCGGAGAGCAGA
>JAXIVD010007199.1:12500-20995 GCA_036785275.1 Cancer borealis
ACCCTATCCTTAATTGACAGTGGGTTTTTAGCATTAGCAAAAATAATATTGAGGAAGAATCCATAATTTTGTAATTGATAGGATAAAACCAATACAATTTAGTCGAGAGAGGGGCATCAATCCTGGCTTCCTATTGTTACTCACCAATGCATCGGCGCACCACAGAGCAGCCACCACGTCCCAGCACTTCTTTGGGCTCATACTTGGCATAGAAGCCCTTTGCTGCATCGCGGTCGGGCAATACGTCCACATCATCATCCACTGCCATTGTGACTCAACCTGAGAGCTCATGAAGGGTTATCATCTGTATTGCTCCCCTTCTCTTATTTCATGTTTTGTGTAGAAATTAGTTATACAATTGGAGATGGCAAGATTAAACTTAATACAAGAAATTAAGCAACCTAATCATAAAATTATTTTTTCTTTTCTTTTCTTTATAGAACCGACCATTTCATAAGTATGTGGGATGGAATCTCAATGGAAAAGAAATCTGATGGCACATTTAAAACTCAAAACAAGTAAAATATGAAAAAAATAGCTACATAAATAAAATTACTAAATACATACAATCAAAATAATATAATGAACCAGTGCTGAAAAGCCACATCAGAGATGCCTCACTGAAAAGTAAATTCATCCCAGCCCATATCAGGAATGTAATTCAATTTAGTTCTGGCTGGTTAGGAATACAGTCCTCTGGGTGAATTCTTATTGATACACATGTATCACATACAAATTTAACCCAAAAGAGTCAGGGTAAGGTTGTAGCTGTGCACCTATACAGCGTTGTGGTATGGATATAACTGAGTTCAGTTTTCCACCAAACTTTTGAATCCTGTCAAATATCATATATTTCTAGAACATACTGAGATGCCATGCATCATAATTGTAACAAGCAAATCTGAGAGAATAACAATAAGTGAATGCTGATAAGTAAATAAGGATGAGAATGCTTATGCAACTATCAATAGTAAAATATTTGTAAAAATCCAGAGTGAATAAGAAAGGTTACTTAAGTTATTAAGATTGAAAGCCCACTAGGGAAAAGTGACCATGGCTGTGTGCAATTCAAGTGTAGTATAGAACCACAGAAGGAAGAATGTAAAAAACATGTGTACTTATATGAAAAAGCAGACTACAGTAAATTGAGCAGATTATTGTCCATAAAGTGGGAGAAATATCTTAATTACCAAGATGTAGAGGTTGTGTGGGATAAGTTTAAAAAGAAATTCCAGGAAGCTATCGATGATTGTGTTCCAAAAAGGGAGTTTGTCAGCCGGGAAAGGTTGAGGAAAAGAACAATTCAAGCTCTGACGATGAATAAAAAATTGTGGTCTAAGATTAAGAAAAAACAGAGACTTTGGATGAGACTGAAGAGAATGAATGAGGCGGGAGAAAATAACACAAGAGAGTACAGCCTGATGGATGTGGAGTACAGGCAAATCAACAACCAGATAAGGCGAGAAACAAGGAGGGTAGTAAAAAGTAATGAAAAAGAAATTGCCAAAAATGTTAAATCAAATCCAAAAATATTTTGGAAATATATACAGTCAAAGACAAAAACTGCAACCGGTATAAGAAATTTGTATATGAACAAAGAAAAAACAGTGGAAATGCAAAATGATAAAGAGAAAGCCACGGTGTTAGCCGATTTCTTTAATACAGTGTTCACTAGGGAATCTGAGGGAGAAGTACCAAACATACAGGTGAAGGATGTTCCCATGTTAATACAAATACAGTTTACTTGTGAGGATGTTAAACTCGTTATTGACAATTTAAAAAGGGACAAGGCACCAGGTCCAGAAGGTTTTCACCCTAGGATAATCAAAGAGGCGAAAAATGAAATCGCTTGTCCACTCCAAATCATATTTGATTTATCACTAAAGCAGGGGAAATTGCCCAAAGATTGGAAGACTGCAAATATTACAGCAATACACAAGAAGGGGGATAGAAAGGACCCAGAAAATTATAGACCAGTTAGTCTGACTTGTGTAATTTGTAAATTAATGGAGACCATAATTAGAGGAAAAATTATTGATCATTTAAAGGAAAATCAGCTCATCACAAGGAAACAATATGGCTTTATGAGTGGACGTTCAACAGTGCTTCAACTGATAGCTGTAATGGAAAAATGGACAAGTATATTAGATGAAGGAGTTGTGGATGTCGCTTATTGTGATTTTAAGAAGGCGTTTGATACGGTACCTCACAGAAGATTGCTGGAGAAAATAAAAAGCTTTAATGTAGGAGGTGATATCTTGGAGTGGATTTCCGACTTTCTTGGCAAAAGAAAACAACGGGTAATTGTAAATGGTACGAGTTCAGACTGGATGGAAGTGATAAGTGGAGTGCCTCAGGGGTCAGTCCTTGGTCCTCTCTTGTTTGTTATATATATTAATGATCTCCCAGAAAAAATACTAAATAGTGAGATTTTCTGTATGCAGACGATACCAAAGTGTTTAGAAGGATAAAAGATGAGAATGACTGCAGGAAATTACAGGAGGATCTCAATAGAATGAATGAGTGGTCAAAGAAATGGCTATTAAGGTTTCATCCCAAGAAATGCAACTTGATGAGGATTGGTAAAACAAATATAGATACATTTCAATATACTATGGATAAAGATTTAAACCAGATTAAAGTAGAAAAAGATTTAGGAGTAATGATTGACCAGGATCAAAACTTCAATTAACATTTTGCGGAGAAAATAAATAAAGCAAACATGATGACCGGGTTAATAAGAAGGACATTTGTTGCCTTGGATGAGGAAATATTTAAATCTTTGTACGTGGCGTTGATTTGACCACACCTTGAATATGCAAATCAGGTGTGGTGTCCCTACAAGAAGAAAGATATGGAGGCTGTTGAAAGGGTTCAGCGAAGGGCAACAAAATTGATACCAAGCCTGAAAGATCTCTCCTACGAAGAAAAGTTGAAGATACTAGATCTACCAACACTAGCATATAGGAGATCAAGAGGGGACATGGTGGAAACCTTTAAAATTGTTAATGGAGTGTACGATAGAGATGTATGTGAAGGCTTATTTAAGATGCAGGAAAGATTGGAAACTCGAGGACATGGAAAGAAAATATTCAAGCAAAGAGCAAGATTAGACATCAGAAAGTATTCCTTCTGTGACAGAGTTGTGAATAATTGGAATAGCCTCCCAGTCAGTGTGGTAATGTTGAATCAGTTCGTGAGTTTGAAAGAAAGTTAGATAAAGTATGGATAGATGAAGAACAAAGATTGGATTATACTGCAGCAATAGGGAGCTTCGATCACAGGTTTGACCACATGACCACAAGATCCAGAGTGCGTAATTCAGAGCTGGAGTCACAGGCTTAATCAGCCTCTTCCAGGAGTCGTCTGTGAGTTTCTGTGAGTTTAAGTGAATAGTACATGACTAATGAGCAAACAAATAAAAGAAAAGAGTAAACATTCCAGCACCAGATCCAATTGCCTATTCTTTCTGGTTTTTCCCTCAAATCAGCACACACTGCTAGCCTTGCATGCAGGCCATGTGCATACTGCATAACCTAACAAATTATCCTCGACACCTCATATGCCGGGTATGCTGACACAACCATAAATTAACATAACCTCACCAATCTAACTCAACATAACCTAACATGACTTCAAAGACGTTTTGCGAAATAAATAATGGTGAGCACTACTTGAAACCTTCACAGATGTGTTGACTGTTGGGTACCCTATGTATAGTATGTAGGGAAAGAGAAAAAAGAAAGAGGTGGAGCAGTTGTAAAAACATACCTATTTTATTACCCAAAAGTTAGGCACGTGCCATATCTATAAGCGAGCACTTACAGGTACGGCTGCCGTAACTGTAAACTGTGCCCATTACGAAAGTTGTAGGAGCCAACATAGTAAGTAACTGGTACGTAAGCAAGCTTGGCTACCCTGATGGGCATGGTAATACTGAGATTCTCTTGACTCTTTTAGGTGATTAAATAGTCTACCTGAACTAGATAACTATAGGCCATATAGTTTCTTGACTTCAGATCACCTCACCTTCACCAAATATGCCTCACCTTCACCAGTCACCACTGACCTCACCCACTCACCTTCACGGCTGACCTGCCCCTCACGGTTTACAGGACACTGCCAAACGGAGCGGTATGCACTTACGTAAGATACGACTTGGTGAATAGTTTTCCAAAATTTTCATCACAAAAGTTCATAAGTAAAAATACAGCATGAATGTAATGCACTTTTATGTGCCTTTCTTTTTTCAATGTATTATGAACTCGATGCAGTACACTCCTGTTCCTGAATTCTGTTGGGATGGTGTCTTCTGTTTACATCAGAAGAGCTCTAGGATGTCTGGTTCACCCTTGCCAACGGAACATGAGGATAAGGATGGGTTCACACGAGCCACTATATAGTGGTCAGTGGCCACCACAAAAATGTGGTCAAAATAGAACACACACATATATATGGTTGCATGCACATGGGTCACTTTTTTGTGGCGACAACCAAATAGTGGCAAGTCGTGGAGAGCGGAGCCATTTACGGAAAAGGATTTTCCCGCCCACACCAGTGCGGCCGGCCACAGTGGCAGGCAAGCAATATAAACCATTATTTCAAATGGCAGCATGCACAAAAGCCACTTCCAGTTGCAACCACCCTGCCACCCGCTGCTTTCGCTGCCTCGGTTTGTCTGTCACAGAGTCAATTTATCCTTTCGTGAACGAATTGGTCGCAGAGGGTGGGAGACATGGCTTTCAAAGAGTTGTTTGACTGTGAAACATTGATAACAGAGGTAGAGAAGAGACCAGGGTCCATACTTATAAAGAATTAAAATATTTTTCTAATAGTGCGACTTAACTGAGCTATGACATTTTCCCACCTCTGCACCTCAGTCACGGAGCTTCTGAGTGGGTCTCAGACAGCGGCGTAAGCGGCCAAAACAACGTTGTACATTATAACAAGCATTCGGTTTGGATAACATGAAATTTAACCACTAAGCCGCATTTTTGTCGTCCACGCGCGGGATTGGGTTTCGAAGAACGTCTTGGGGCCGTCTTGGGTCCAATCTGTGGCCACCACAAAAACACTTTTTCTTGACTTGGTGCCGAAATATTATTATCTGGCTTGCAAACTTTCTTAAAAACTTTATTAAAAGTAAAACATAGCTACTATACTTTTATCTGAAATTATTTGGCAACATATTAATTTCCTTTTTGTTATGGTTGCCGAAATTAATGTCCGCGCCGAAAATAATCCAACAAAGTACATAACCAAAACTAAGCGGCATAATCTAAATGGGGTCTTACTAGTGTTAAATACAACCTCAAAATGACCTCAGAACTTCTATTTGTCACACACCTACCAATAAATCCCAGTATCTTTCTATTTATCTATGTCTAACTATAATACACTGTTCCCTGGGGTGCAAGTCACTGCTTACTTGAACTCCCAAAAGTCTCTCACTATATGACCTTCCTAAGGTAGTATCATTTAATGTGTAGTCTACAGACCTATTACCGGTAAAGATTCGTAAGATGACCTATTCGATATCTCTTTACCTTTAGTATGCACTGCAAATTCAACCTCAGAAACTTGTTAAGATCATACCAAACAGTTATGCCGCTGAATTACAAAAAAAAAAGATTTATTTTAGGTTACATTAGGTTTGGTTAGGTTAAGTTAGGTCTTGTTTGGTTCGGTTACGTTCGGTTTGGTTAGGTTAGTTTTGGTTAGGCTTATTGAACTGCAGCTCTGGGAAGGTTATGCTAACAAAGTTATTTTATTTGTAAAGTTTTTTACATCTTCACCAGAATGGCGTGTGGCTACGAAAGAAAATGGCTTGTGTTCATATAAATGTTTTCTAATTGCCCTTGCTCTATGATAACTTCTAACATCTACATATTCATTATTAAACACTGTTGATTCAATGTACTAAACTCGTATCTTGAACACTTGGAAACTGACAAATTATAGATCGAAGTGCTTGGAGATACGTTGTCATCCACTATATTCATCCGCTATTAGTACGGCCTGTGCCTTATTATTTACCTGGTAAAGCATCTTTCATGTTAGGTTGATTATGTTATGTTAGGTACGGTTTAGTTCAGTTAGGTTCGGTTATATAAGCTTTTTACCCAAAACTTAGGCACATGCCATATCTATAAGCGAGCACTATGAAGAAACAACATTCGTTAGGTTATGTTTAGATTAGGTTAGGTACGGTTTGGTTAGGTACGGTTTGGTTCGGTTATATAAGCTTTTTATATTTTATTATCCCAAAGTTAGGCTCGTGTCGTATCTATAAGCGAGCACTATATGGATACAGCATTCGTTAGGTTATGGTTAGATTATGTTGTTATGTTTGGTTAGGTTATATGAGTTATTCATATTTTATTACCCCAAAGATAGGCACATGCCGTATCTAAAAGCGAGCACTTAGGTGCGGCTGCCGTACCTGTAAGCTGTGCTATTATAGATAGTACGCCACATACTCATTTCATGATATTACTGGCATTAATCAGAATAAAGCTATATTTTATCCTAATTAAAGCTATGCTTTACCCTGATTAAGTTTGTGCTTTACCGCTTTACCACACAGTATTATCACTTTTGTGTATTCAACGCACTATTTTTCTACTAAGGTGGCGTCATTTCCACAATTAAGGTGGGAATCAGTATAATTTACTCAAATAAGTAACTATTTACTCTCTCTGGGCCGCCATATTTCCTTTTTGTGGGTGTTTTTCAAGGGAATCCGGTTTGCAAGCTGAAATCCGTCTCCCAAGACACCTCTAGAGCAGTCTTCGAAGCCGAGTCTCCTCGGCTTGGAACTGTCTTCGTATCCTCCAAGCCGAAAGTGGACGACAAAAACGCGCCAGGCGGGATTGACTTGAGATTGACTTGGGTTTACCGAAGATAATCTTCGAAGCCGTGGACGACAAAAATGCGGCTTAAAAGTTTTAAAAAGAGTAATTCTGCATCATCAATATCATGCAGAACGTCCATCCTTTCACGGAAAAAATCTTGGGCGACGCTGTGGTGCTGCAGCTTTGGCTATGTTCAATGTTTAAATGTTATGAATATGATGCGCGACAGCGGCAGCTAGCGCACCTGTTAAGAAAACAGTCACAGTCCCGCTATGAGCGGGACTGTGACTGTTTTCCTAATAGTTATGACTCGCGCTCATTTTTTTTTCTTCGCCGTTTTCTGTGCTTATGACAGTCTGAGACAAGAACATTGCTTTATAAGTATCTTCCTATCTCGGAAATGTGCGCAATGGCTCAAAATTTTCTAAAGCAGCACCACCACTAATTTTAGCTACGAGCCGCCACTGTGTGTGTGTGTGTGTGTGTATATATATATATATATATATATATATATATATATATATATATATATATATATATATATATATATATATATATATATATATATATGTATATATATATATATATATATATATATATATATATATATATATATATATTATATATATATTTATACATATATATATATATATATATATATATATATATATATATATATATATATATATATATATATATATATATATATATATTGTTACGTAAAGGGAGAAGGAAGGGGGGGCTACCTTGCCTTACCACACCACCACTTACGACACAGTAACAATACAAACTCAGCTGCTGCCTCCTCGGACTCCTGGGTGGGTGATGTGTGGGGCAAGCATTCACTCGCTCCTCACTCCATGGATCGTGCGTGTATCGGAGGACTGCGAGGTGACACACTATAACCTTCTGGGCACTTGAAGGCAGGGCGAGAAAAACACAGTCAATGTCCTTTTCCTGTTTACTAAACATCCTTAACGAGCCTATGTCTACAGCACCCTCACGTCTTCCCCCGAACAAGACGCTCTTTTCAGAGAATCGATTCTTTCGTTCTCGTTCACTCAATAGAGCCGGCTCTTCCGGCTCCCAAACGGCTCTTTCGGCTCTCACATATTCTGTTTATAGTCTTTATAACTTAGAACGAATTTCTTAGGATAACTTGGCTAGTTAGCTTTCAATACCTACTGAATTAAGGAAAGGTGAAAAAGCTTTCAAAAAACGTACATTTTAATTTAAACCAAATTTATACCAAATCATAGACTACTTTAATAACAGGTACATTTGATTTAAAAGGTGAAAAAGCCTTACAAAAATTACCTTAAATAATACCAAGCATAGAATATATTAATTACTTTATACTCACTCCACCTAAACAACCTGTTCACAGTTTCATTCGTTTCAGACTTGCAGTGCATTCACACTGCAGATAAGTTCAGACAACCAAGGAATTTCCCTGAATTAGTAATAATACCTATAAACATTATTAAAGATAAAGTTAAAATTATATATATATATATATATATATATATATTATATATATATATATATATATATATATATATATATATATATATATATATATATATATATACATATATATATATATATATATATATATATATATATATATATATATATATT
>JAXIVD010007200.1:0-15000 GCA_036785275.1 Cancer borealis
CTCTCACGTTGGCACCTTTCACCTCCCACACCCTCTCATTTTTCCCCCCACACCTTGAATTGAAACGCCCACCTGTAGAGACCATGAACGCGCATATACCTGAGGATCTTGATGAGGTTGAGGCATGCGAGGTTGTCAGATGAGGAGGGAGGGAGGCTTTGGGTACCCATTCGCCCCTTCTCCCTCTCCTAAACATTCACTTATTCTTTTACGTGGAGAGTTACGGTACCGAGGTTAGGCTGTAATTCCTGTCCTTGGCGCTAACCTCTAAATGAAAACACGATAAAGAGGAGTAAAGAGTCGTTTGTGAAGTCGTGTTAAGCTTAGAATGTTTAGGTAAATTATGGTTTTGCATATTGCGAGGTGGATGTACAGATGCTTTCCCTCTCCGCGGTACGCTTCCTAACCAAAATTCCGAATCATGCGACATATGTCATTGGCTAGAGTTGCCAGTGACCTAGCTTCAGTGATCCGCCCTTCACCTGTCCTTCTCCCCATTTCTCCATGTTCCTACAACTCTTCCTTAAACCTCAAGTCCTCCACCTCTTCCCCTCGCCATTCCTTCTCACAGGTGTGTGTGTGTGTGTGTGTGTGTGTGTGTGTGTGTGTGTGTGTGTGTGTGTGTGTGTGTGTGTGTGTGTGTGTGTGTGTGTCCATAACAAACACAGTCATTAAGTGTCATTACATTATAATGAGTTAAATAAAACATTCATTATAGTGAAAATATATTTATTAATAAAAATGTTATTATTAATAAAATATTTATTAATATCAATTAATAAAATATAACAAAGTACAATTCATTTATAATGTAAAGTAAAGGTTGCGGACAATACTTGTTTTCATAACTTGATCAAAATTGATCAAATAAAATTACGAAAATATAACATTCCTTTTTGGATAATAATTAAATAAATAACCCAGTTAATGCCATGTTCACATCAGTTCGTTGTTTTCTTCATAATAATCCGATAAAGATCCATTAATATTAATATTAATATTAATAGTGTTTGTGGTGATGGCGTGGTGGTGGTGGTGGTGGTGATGGCCGGGCCTTGGCCTTGTCCTTGTCCTTGGCCTCCTCCGCCTGGTACAGGATGTCGTTGATGCAGGACACGGCCTGCGCTACGCTGCCCCGCGGACCGTGCACGCACACGTTGCGTGCGTGGTGGTCTTGTTGCCGCGGGAACTTCACCCGCACGTGCGGGAAGTGTGCGTGCAGCGTGGTGATGGTGGCGCCCCCAGGCCCGATGATGTGGCGCCGCTGGTGTGGCTCCACCCTCACGGAGGCCACCACGTGCTGCTCCCTCTGCAGCACGGCTTCCAGGCACGACACTGCTGCCGCCACCTGGCTCGCAGGACCTCGCACCCTCACGGTGTGGTCCTTGAGGTCCTTCGGGGGCGGGACGCTGACCCGCACGCCGTGGCACTGCGCCTCAATTCTGGTGATGGTGGCGCCATTGGGGCCGATGATGTGGTGCCGCATGGCCGGCGCCACTGTCAGACAGGACTCCACAACCTGCTCACTCCAAGACTGTCGCACGGAGCCTGCCGCGGCATGCGCACGAATACCCCGGGTCCGTACGTACTGGCCCTTGTTACCTACTGTTCTGCAACCTTGGTTCACCTTCACCTCCGTCACCTTCACTTGCCCTTCCACCTTCACCTCATCCCCTTCGGATATGGTCGCCTTCTTGGTCTCCTTCTTCTTATTCTTCCTTTTCTTCTTGACCATCGTCCACTCGCACGCCTTGGCCTCTAACTGATGCTCGTCCCCGGCGTGGAGCTTCGAGCCGTCACCAACACGCAGCACGGGCACGGCAGCCTCATCGTGCATGGGCACGGTAGCCGCATCGTGCACAAGCACGGCAGCTTCATCGTGCACCGGCACGGCAGCCTCATCGTGCACACTCTCGGTGCCTTCTGTGTCAGCTTCGCACGCTGGCAAGTCTTGGTGCGTTACAGCCTCGTTACTCTGCACGTCACCATCCGTCACAGCCTCATCATGCATGTGGTGAGCGGCGTCGTGCTGGTGCACGTGCTGCACGTCAGCTTCCTGCACGGCCTGGAATGGAGCCTTGAGTGCAGCACAGCCGGCGTAGTGCAGGTTGAGTTTAAGTTCGCCGTGATGCACGCGTTGCATCAAGTTTCGGAAGGAGCCAACAGCCTTGTGCTGCACAGTGCGGCCCCGCAGGCAGTACAGCTTGAGGTCCAGCTGCTGCCTGCCTGCCCTCACCAGCAGGGCAGGCACGTCCATCCACGCCACCTGCTGGGACTCGTTCACACACACGTGCTCGGACACCTGCCTCCAGCTGGCACGGTGCAGGCGTACCGTAGCCACCTTGCGGCGGAACGTGAACCAGCACTCCGCCCGCTGCTTCACCACCACACGCACACGGTCAGGGCGCGGCGTGTGGTGAAGCAGGTGCACACACACACGCAGGGTGATGTGGGACAGGGAGGAGTCAGTCATCGTTGTTGTTGTTAGGTTAGCGTGGTGCTCACCTAGCATCGCGGGTCTACCCTCACAGTATTGTAATGACATTTTATATATAACGATTTCACTATCTGTCAAAACTGAGAAGACCAAAATATGTAGGTAGCAAATATTACACTTGAAAACTAACTCCAACCTGAAACTAGAACATTAACTTCAAGATGAAACTTGAAAAATAACTCCAAGCTGATCTCCAACTAACTCCAACCTCATCACACACACACACACACACACACACACACACACACACACACACACACACACACACATACACACACACACACACACACACACACACACACACACACACACAGACACACACACACACACACACACACACACACACACACACACACACACACACACACACACACACACACACACACACACACACACACACACACACAATGATGGAGAAATGTGAGGTTTAATGAAAAGGCTGCAGCTTAATGTCCAGATCTACACACAAAAAAGAAACACTGATGCCTAATGGGAAGTCTTTCTATTCACAACCTCAACTCAGACGAGGGAAATGACCGGCAAGATGAGGCCCCAAGGAAAAGGATCAACAAAAAAACAGCTGCACAGAGTAAATCTTTCAAAATACCTAAGATTACCATTTATTTTTTTGTGCTAACTTTATCAGTGTGCATAAGAATCTTCATTGTGTATGTGCGTGTGTGTGTGTGTGTGTGTGTGTGTGTGTGTATGTGTGTGTGTGTGTGTGTGTGTGTGTGTGTGTGTGTGTGTGTGTGTGTGTGTGTGTGTGTGTGTGTGTGTGTGTGTGTAACTTTAAATTGTCCCTTGTCCCTCCATCATCCCCCCTTCCCTTCACCCCCCTCCGCACCACCATCGCAGGTAAACGTGGCCAGGTGAGAGTAACATCACCTGGCCACGTGTTCGGAACAGCTGGTGTGTGTCCCGTGATTCACTTTTCCCTTTTGTTCACATCATGTTATATTTCAGAGCCTGACATCACATCCCCACAACAATACATTCCCTCACCCCATTGCTTACCTTCCTCTCCTTCCTCCTCTTTCTCCCATTCCTCTCCCACCCTGCTACCTTCTATTCTTCCTTAGCTGTACCTATGCCTTGAACTGACTTAAAGCACCATTCTTTACGTCTTTTTTATACCACCACCACCAACAACACCACCAACACCACCACCACCACCAACACCACCAACACCCTTGCTCAGGACGGCCACATTACTGGATTACTGGATTAACAATGACTTCAGGGACTCACAGGTGCAAGATTTCACCTGTGCAATACTGGGCGGCGGCGTGTGGCGAAGACCGGAATGATATCTAGGTCAGCCGCAGCCTTAGTCATCACCTTTGACCCCCGTCCCCTTGTGGTCACTCGACAGCCCGCAAAGCCGAGGTGAGAGCAGCGTCTTAGCTCACAGGCCGTTTAAAGGAAGACGCGCCAACCTACTTACACTCTCCCTTGTATCCTTAAGCCCAAAGTGGTAATGGAGGGCGTGGTCGACTCCCTCGCCGTCTTAACCATATACAGCAACAGTTTAGGACGAACAATCAGGCGCCAAGACGCTTTAAGGGTGAAGACTGACGATCTCACAAACAAGTGGTTCCTCGTGCGTCTCGTCCGGCGGATTCACAGCCCACCACCTCCACCGAACAGACACACTTGCTGGATTCCTATCAGGTGGTCCTGCCTTAGACGCCTCGGTGCTCGACTACTACTTCTGACCCAACAGGTTCTTGAAGTTCCTCTTTACTGCTCTTGAGTGGCCTGAGAACCCTAAGAGAGCCCCTTTAAGGCTTCCACTGCCGAAATATGGTCGCTGCAGCATCCCTGAGGCCTTGACACCCTTGCACCTTCTCAGCGGGCGTCCAAGGAGACTTAATTAAGTTTGTCTGCTGAGAGCTCTAGGAATAATCATATCCAGCCGGCACGACCCTCGCACTGAGCACCCACTTCACCCAATTGGAGGTCTTCTATGTTCCTAGGATTTCTCAGACGACTCCTTTTATGCCTCGCTTTCGCTCTCCTCAACAGATTCCCTCATTATTTTCTTCCATAACTCGCCAAGGCTATTCCTTCCTCGCCCCTGCATCCCATCTGGTCATCTTCACCCTTATAGATGGGACGCACTGGGGATCGTGCCCTCCTCGGGACCCTCACCTCCTCGCCACGCCCCACTGAGCATCTCTTGCAGCCATTTCTATAATTCCATCGCCCACTCGCTCCCTGGTTTCAATGAAGCACACAATCAGGACCTGTATTTCTTATTATCTCTGCAGCAACACCAATTTACTGAGCACACTCCAACACCTGCTTGCCGGCGATACCCAAGTAAGTGGTCTTAAGCTGATTTATGCTGCAAATTGGGGTTTAGAAAGTTATAATTTTTGTGCATTCCTCGCATGCCATCATCAGCATCTCTATTTTTTTCCTTTAATGAAATCATCTGTATCAGCGAAGCTCTCCTCTGCATTGTGTTATTATCTATCCTTCCTCCCATGGTTCCAGCCAGGCATCCTTCATATGAGATGCTGCATTTTTCTGGCTGACAGTTATTAATTATCCGTTTCCATTATCTGACCAAAAATACCACAGAATTATTAATCTGTCCTCTCCGTGTTGTTTTTCCTGTTATCACATATGCAATACTTCCTTCCATACTCTCTTCCTACGTGTGTTTCACTACAACTACCATGTTTATCAACTTCTGATCATCTATTCCCAACAAAATCCTTTTATCGAATTAATATTCTTGCTATTGAGTTCTCCAATAGCCATGACTTCCGTCCCGTCCGCCACCTGCTGCCTGCCTGGTCCCACAGCTTCCCGGGTCACCAGCGGGTCATCAGGGTTGCCCCGGGCCAGGTGAAGGGCCATCAGGGCACGTCACTCACTGCCATCGTGGAACAAAAATATATATTCATGAAATTCAGACAAAGTAACTTGATCCTTTTTATAAAACCACAGCTCTTAAGATCACTTTAAATCATTTACTTTACCGTAAGAAGTTTACTTATTGTATTTCTTTCCACAGAAGCCTCACGGAGGTTGGCATTCTGGTTCGAAGGTTAGAAATAAACAGTTGATAAAAGTCCGCCGCTGCCAGAACGACCTCATCTGTGTTCTATAAATATCTTAAGCCCAGAATAACGCCGACAAGAGTGACTCGGATGCCTTCAAAAAAAAATAACGCCATGAATACATGAATATTAAAGCTGCGAGCGGCCGATGGCATGCCGTGGGAAGCGACGACATGACAAGAATCACTGAAAATATTTGAGGATGGATGGATGGATGGATGGATGGATGGATGGACCACAACACTGCTTCCCTGCTTACTCTTTTACCTTCTCCTTTACTCTAGTCTCCCTTTGCCTCCTTCCTTTCCCTAATCCTCCGCCGCCCATCACAGGTCAAAGAGGGCGTGCTTTCACTTTCCGATGATCCAGTACGCCCACGCTAACACCCACGCAGCGCCCCTTGTAGCCTCACGAGGGGACGCATTCCTCCCTCCTGTCGGAACATAATCACAGTGAAAAAGATGGTATTGTTTTGGGGTTCATACACAAGCTATCTTGTTTCCCGTTTAGTACCATTCAGTGATTCCCTTTCCTATCCAATTTCTTCTTTCTCCCCTTTTCCTTTTCCTTTCCTCCCCTCGCCTTGGCCCTACTTTAAAGATTGAGGAGGTAGAGGAAGAGGAGGAGGAGGAGGGAGTACAAGGGGAGAGGAACAGATTACCCAGACAAAGGCGTAAAAATTCAGGGGTTCTGGTCCCCCCGAAGAGCGAGATAACCCTGAATCTCGTATGTCGCAAGAGGACGCCTCGAGGGAGATGCATTTTGTCACACTCTTTCCCCCCAAATCCTTCCTCGCATGCATCACCAGCTTCACTCCTTCCTTTTGCGCCACTTTCCTCTCCACTCCACTCCACTCCACTCTCTTGACACTTATCTACCTCACTTCCGTCCACTCACTTGTCACTCATATTCACTCTGTCTGTTTGTCTGCCAGTCTCTTTGATTGTGTGATTTTATTTTATTTTTCTATTCTCTCTCTCTCTCTCTCTCTCTCTCTCTCTCTCTCTCTCTCTCTCTCTCTCTCTCTCTCTCTCTCTCTCTCTCTCTCTCTCTCTCTCTCTCTCTCTCTCTCTCTCTCTCTCTCTCTCTCTCTCTCTCTCTCTCTCTCTCTCTCTCTCTCTCTCTCTTTCTAGCCTGCTCTTCACACGTTCATTCATGTACATCCGCACTACACAATCCGCTACCTAACATCACCCTTGCTCCCCCTCCTGGTAATACTTAATCTTGCCTTTTATAATTAGAATAAACGTACAATTATCCAATTACGCCCGTGACGATTTACCTCCGAGGGCTCGCAACGTTGAGTGGAGTAACGGGAGGCAAACCACTAGTGTTTAATAAATGTTCCATGATTGCATCGGACCAGTCATTAGAGGTGAGTATATACACCCTTGCCACTTGTTACTGTTACACCTCTATCACCTTCCTCCACCGGTGTGTTCTGAAGGTTCCTCGCTACCTCCACACCGCCACTTCAGGTTGAGGAAGGCACCGCTGAGACTCCGGAAGCGACATGTGGTACCAGCTGCGCCTCACCCCGCTAAGCCCCACCTTAACTCACCTTACCCCGCCCCGCATCTCCCTGCGACACCTCCACCTCCCCTCCCGCGCCTCGCCCTCTTCCTCTCTTGGGTTAAAAATACCACACGTCTCACACTTCATTCCCCAGCCCTTTGTCCCTCCAGCGAACACGTCCTCTGTGCCGCTCGCTCCTCACACGCCGTCAGACGGAGGAGGCGGAGGAAGGGGCTTGCCGGATCCAGTTTCTCATTACGATTCACTTATTCTCCTCATAACCCCGGGTCAGGTCGCCGCCGCCGCCGCTGCCGCCGCTCCTTTGATCTGCCGTACCACCGCGACACAAATTTTCGAAGTAATCTGTCGCCGCCCTCACATTTCCTTTTCAGTTCTTACATTATCTTGCGTCCTGTTATGTCTTTGATGGAAAATCTATTATCCGTGACTAACTATTCTATTTTCCCTTCCAGTTATTCTTCCTCCCGACCTCCGACCTTACATGACTTCAATTCAATTTCAGGACCCATATTTCTTCAACTATTTCTTACACTATCTCTCCTTCCTACAAAAGCCTCTCTCTGCGTAAAAGGAAAATGGACTTTGTAACCACACGATTATCAGCCGTAAATCTGTCCTCCACAAGACCACCTCACATTACACAAAGCACAAGACTTATTCATTCCCGCGAAAAGACCAACGATTTACTTCCGCTATTCTGCTCTTCCATCGCCGCTCCTCCACCCCTAAAGCAGACCCTCTACCCTTGCCCCGTCACGTACCCACTTCCCCTCACCTCATCCCTGCTCTTGAATGCCCTCCTGCCGTCCCCTCTACCCCCTCCCGGCCAGACACAGAGCACGAGCCTCACCACACCATAAATTCACTATTCTCTGTCTGCTGCTTTGACACGAGAGCGACATTGGAAGGCACAGCCCCACACAAGCTCTGAATGCTGCCTGAGTAATGGTCCTCAGCATTATTCTCTTCAGAGCAACAATTGCCACTCACGCTGAATTGCCTCCTCTCTCTCTCTGTCTCTCTCTCCTTCTCTTTCTCCCTATACAAAATAAACCCATACAGGGACCTTCCATCAATACGAGCTGCGGGAACGTGCGTGGAGGGGGAACTATCTCTCTTTTGTTTCTCATTGGAGTTCTATAATATCACCTTTCATATATACGTATACATTTTTCGTTGACTTTCCCGTTTTCTTTTATCTTTCTATGCTTCCCTCCCTCACATTCCTATTATTTCTCTTTCCCTTCTAAATTCGACTCTATTCATTGACTGCCTTCTCCCTCTCCTTTTGCCTATTCCCTTCCCTTCCCTTTTCTCCTCCCCTTTAGCAACCCTTCCACCTTCCCCTCACAGGTTACCTTCCCCCTTCCTCCCTTTTTTTCCTTCCCCTTAGGTCGAAGTATTCCAGCGTCTCTTTACAAATGCTGCGTCAGATGGAGTCGGGGATACGTCGCTATTTTTTTTTTCAGGTACAGAATATTTAATACTTTTGCCCCAACCCCTTTCTCTCTCGCTCTCGCTCTCTCGCTCTCTCTCTCTCTCTCTCTCTCTCTCTCTCTCTCTCTCTCTCTCTCTCTCTCTCTCTCTCTTATTCGATACATCCCTTCTCCTCGACCTCATTCCCTCCATCTTTCATCTTTTTTTTTCTCTTTCTTTCTTTCTTTCTTTCTCTTACTCTTGTATATTGCCTCTTCTTTTTTTCTGATTTTTTTCCCTTCCCTCATTTTCTTCCTTTCATTTTCACGCCTCATGTTCATCCATTATTGCGCACCTTCATTTTCTGTCTTATTGTTCACATCTTCACTGATTTACGAATCCTCTTTCTCTTCATCTTTCCTTTTTTTTCAACATTTTTCTTTTTGTAGATTTATTCTTATTTACTTTTTTTTTATTATTTTCTTCAAGTATTTTTTTTTCTACTTACCCAAAAGCCTTTCATAAATTTACTCCTTTCTCACATCATCTCATTATCTCGCAAATAAATCTTTCTACCACATTTTATACTTGTCTCTCTCTTTATTTATTTATTTATTTATCCTCCGTCCGTCTTTCCCATCTCTCTATCCTTCCTTACTTCCCCTCTTTATTTACTTCCCTCTTCTATGTCCTTCTTCACTATCCTCCACTCTCCTGTTCCCATCCGTATCACCCTCTCCCCTCATTCTCTTCTTTACTCCCTTTCAAACCTCTACTCTTCTTCCTCGTCTCTTTCCTTCATCCCTTGCCCTTCCCTTCCAACCTTCCTTCCCGGCCGCACTAACTAAGGGGACACGCCCATTTATTCTTGCTCGTCCCCATATTAGCATGAGGCAGCTAATGGACAGCCCCATTTTAAAGCATTAGGCCACACCATCAGATAAAGGGAGAGGGTAGTGTGGGTTAGGTCCTTAGGTAAGCTACTGAACACACAGGGAAGAATAGCTTATGCTTATCTATTTGAAATGGTTATTATGTATGTATATATTATGAAATTAAATTATGATGTTTTTCCTTTTCTCTATTTGTTATCTCTCTCTCTCTCTCTCTCTCTCTCTCTCTCTCTCTCTCTCTCTCTCTCTCTCTCTCTCTCTCTCTCTCTCTCTCTCTCTCTCTCTCTCTCTCTCTCTCTCTCTCTCTCTCTCTCTCTCTCTCTCTCTCTCTCTCTCTATACGTGTGTATGTATTTACAGTATGTATGTATGTATGTTTGTGTGTTTGTGGACTAATATTATGTGGTGCTGACACGTCATTGTTCCCGAAGATAAATATTATTATGTAACACACACACACACACACACACACACACACACACACACACACACACACACACACACACACACACACACACACACACACTAGCGTTGGGAATACAGCCACAAACAGCTTATATGCCCTGAAAAAAGTCATCACATTTAAGCATTGATATTTGTTTGGCTTGAGAGAAACATTAAATAAATCTCAAATCAATAGCGTTTAGGGAGAAAAACGCTCCACCACTACGGAAGCAGACAGTATTTTCCCTTCTCTCCCCTCTTTCTCCCCTCCACTCCCCTCTCTTCCCTCCTCCCCCCTCTCTCCCCTCTCTCTCCCTTCCATTCCCTTCACTCCCTCTACTCCCTCCCTCTCTACTCTCCCATTATTCCGTATGGGTGGAATATTGATGATTCTTTCAAGTACACCATCCCTCAGCGGCGCCGGGCAGACACTCTTCATCAATTCCCGACAATCTTCACCCAGAAATATGCCTCGCACCTTTCCCCTCCCAGGTAGAGTGGACTCAGGTGTGGCAAAGAGACAGGAAGCAATGAACACCATAATTCTTTACCTTCCTGCAGCCTACACCTTCCCCGCCGCTGCTAACACGATGAAAACAGTGAAAAGGAAGATAAGGCCAACACGAGGGTTTTCTTAGGTTGCAGCAGAGGTCACCGGGTGTGGAATAGCCGGTGAGGGAGTACATGAGGCGTTAGAAGAGAACAACAGATGGGAGGAATGGAGGCTTTTCAGAAGGTGGAGAAGGTGGAGAAAGAATAATGTGGAAAGCTTGCAGGAAAGGGTCTTGGTGGGAAGGGAGGAGAGAGTGTAGGTGTTGAAAGGGAGGAGGAGGAGGAGGAGGAGGAGGAGGAGGAGGAGGAGGAGGAGGAGGAGGAGGAGGAGGAGGAGGAGGAGAAGGAGGAGGAGGAGGAGGAGGAGGAGGAGGAGGAGGAGGAGGAGTAATCGTGAGGGAAGTAAGTGTAGGTTTTCCAAGGAGAGGGAGAGTGGAAGCCTTCAGGGGGAAAAAGGAACGTGGAAGTGTTTAAGTCGAAACCTTAAGAGAAGAATAGAAAGTGAAGGCGAAGAGGTATTAAAGCTGCTGCAGGAGAGGTGAAAAGGCCACGAAGGAGGTGCAAAAGCTTTAAAAGAAGACACGAAGACTTACCGAAGAACTACAGGTGAGAGAAACCATTAACATGAAAGTAGCAACGAAAAAAAAAAAAAAAAGATATACAGGTAACTTAACTACAGGTAACATAAATAGAGGTGACAAGTGACAATCTATCCTCTACACTATCCTACCATTCCTTGCCTTGCCCCTCCCTTTCCCGCCCATCTCCGCCCTTCCTGTCCCTTCCGCCCATCCCTTCGCCACGCCCCCTCGCCTCCCACAGCGCGGGGAGTGGCGCCCGCGAGGTAATCACCGGTACTAGTTTATGAGAAAGAGGATATTAAAAAATTCCACCACGTACAGAAAATCAAGGGAAGGAAGGCAGGACGGGGAGGAAAAAGGTGGAGAGAAACATGGAGGAAAGTCGATTAGGGTGGTGAGAGAAAATGAGAGAAGAAATAAAAAAAACATACTGGAGAATATACAGTATAATTATGTACTTTCTCATATGGAGTTAATTACATGAATATACAATTATAGTAAATGATAGGATAAGGAAACAAGCTTGAAAGATATAAACAATGAATTAGATATATTATAAATACAGAAAATATATAAAGATGAAAATAACTAATAGAAAGATACCTAAGAAGAAAAAGATGAAGGATGAGAAGATGATGAAGAAGAGGAGAAGGATAAGGACGAGGAAGAGGAGGAGGAGGAGGAGGAGGAGGAGGAATACAACTACGACAACGATCAGAAGAATGAACACAAAATATAAAGAAAAGAAACAGAACAAAAAAACAAAACCAAAATCCAAAGACAAAATACAAGCAAGAAGAACAGAACAAGAACAGAACAAGAACAAAACAAGAACAAAACAAGAACAAACCCTTCACGCAACACAAAAATAAATATACAAGTCAAACACAACACCACGGGGCACACCAAAACACACAGGATGGGGGGAGGGGGGGAGAGGGCAAGAGTAGGCATGAAGGACTTACTTTATGATGAGGGAGGGGGGGCGTTGGGGGAGAGTGTTGGGGGATGTTGGGGGGATGTTGGGGGATAGGGGGCGGCGTCGTGAGGGGGAGCAGCTGGCGACGGGGGAGTTGATGAGGCAGTTAAGGGGTCGAAAAATAGGTGATTGTTAGGGCAGGAGGGCGGGCGAGGGGACACCTAAAAGCCCTTAGCATAAATAACATCTGCCGCGGAGAGGGACGTAAGTGTTTAGTGTTTAGGAGAAAAACATTGCAGTCTGATTTTTTTTTTTTTTTTGTATGTGTGTGTGTGTGTGTGTGTGTGTGTGTGTGTGTGTGTGTGTGTGTGTGTGTGTGTGTGTGTGTGTGTGTGTGTGTGTGTGTGTGTGTGATTGAATGTGTTTGTTTCACGTTTACGTCTGGGTTATGCATCAGTGTGAGTGTTTTTTTTTTGTTTTTTTTTGTTACGTGTGTGTGAATGTGTGTTTGATTTTGTAATGGTGGACAAAAATAACGGGTATAGTTTCGATGCTTTCATGATAAATGAAAACAAACACACAGACAGACAGACAAACATATACACATATACATGAGTGACTATGCTTCACAGACATACACACACGATTGCGAAAGAGAACTGTGATTTTAAACTTGAATTCCATCAGATATTATTTTCCTACATTTTGCAGTTATTGTTGTTTTTGTTCTTGGTGGTGGTGTTTGTGGTGGTGGTGGTGGTGGTGGTGGTGGTGGTGGTGGTGGTGGTGGTGGTGGTGGTGGTGGTGGTGGTAGTGTACATCCTGCCTCCCGTGTAACACAATGAGAATATATTACTTTAACTTTATCAGCCTTCCATCATTCCTGCCACGCCCGCTAACTTACTAAAAGCATAAAAATCACTGCTCCTCCTCCTCCTCCTCCTCCTCCTCCTCCTCCTCCTCCTCCTCCTCCTCCTCCTCCTCCTCCTCCTCCTCCTGCTCCTCTTCCTCCTCCACCTCCTTCTCCTCCAATGCAACCAGATATACATAGTCTTTAAAGAATTATCTATCTAATCTTACTTTCGTGCATTAGCTAATTGTTCCACTTCCTAGTTCCTCCTCATTCTTCCACTTTCCAATTCCCTGACGTTCTAATTCCTCGACTTGCTAATTCATCCCCTTCCCTTCCCCTTCTGAGGCTGCCAGTTCTTAATGCCCTCGGCTAGTCACTCCGAAGATCACCTCTGTCTATTTTTTTCCACTCCCGTCTATATATTTTCTTCGACCTCTGCTTCCTCCATTGACCCTTAGATAGATTGATTTTCTTGTAATGGCACAGCAACAACGACTTTAGAGCGAGGAGGATGGAGATAGACCAAGAGGGAAGGGAAAGGGTAGAGGAAGGTGATGGTGCCAGAGGGAAGGGAGTCCAAGGGATGATGAGGCGGAGGACTGAAAGAAAGGCGTGTGTGAGATGATAGGGTATGAGTGTGAGTGTGTGATTTAAAGGAGCAAGTGGAGCAAAGACTGAGGGCAGGGTGTGGGTGAGGGAGTGAGTGGGTGAGGGAGTGCGTGCATGGAAAGGAAGGAAGGCAAGGATAAGGTATGATGGAGTGATATGGGACTAGTCATGAACGTGTCACAATCTTCTTTAAGTTCCCAGAAAAAACCTGAGTGAGTTGAGAGAATCGCTCTTAAAGGCACTGGTGTTACGCTTTATTCTCATTTTATAGTATTAAAAGATAAGGAAGCAAGAGACTCGTTACTCAGGAGCATAAACTTGCATGTTTTAAACCATCACCCGAGAGTAACAATAAAACTCACAGCTAAGTTTATAAAGGCTAAATTAAGGATCTTTTTTTGGTCCTCCTTGCGAGAATTTATGGCACAATACATTTTTCTAGCACGTCGAGGCAACACATAATATACATAATACCATGTTTAAGGATGGATCTTAGTGCCATGAAGTAATGCGATGAATTTGTGCGAGAACAAAGGACTCATGAATTAGACGGCGACATGACCACAGAAAACCAGCAGAAAAAGACCACGAAGAAACTTGGCTCAGATAATCCTTGCCTTCAACTGAATTTCCTTCATGTATTTACCTGAATTATCTACGAGTCTGCCTTAAACATACCCGCTGAACAACCTTGTAAATTCATGCATAGATAACATTACCAACACTTAACATTATTTTACCTTGCTTATAATATCCACTAAATTCAGCTAAGATAAACACGCCTGTTCTTAAACTTTACTTCGAGGCCTCTGCTGCGGGGGAACACTGCGAAGGGAACACGAAAACATGACCTTGTGTGTGTGTTGGTGTGCCGCTCTGCCGCCCTGGTGGTGTTCTCGTGTCAGATGCAACAAGGAACCCCAGCAACAGCAGCAGCAAGACGGCGGAAACTTCACTTTAGAAGGAAGAAAATATGATTTGCTATTTCAGTCCTCAAGCCATAAAGTGTAGCGGTAACTTTTCCGTTTAACTCATTTCTCGACATTTGTGTTTGTTCGCAGTTTCTAGAGAGGCTTTGAGGCAAACTTTCTTAGTTTTGATATTGTTTCAGCAGTTCCGACTAACTTGTCGTGGAGGAATATTATTACTGTAACAGTTTTACTATTTGTTCATTCAGGGATTTTTTATCTTCCTCTTTGTGGAGATGTTTGAGCACGGTATTCCAGTGTGGATTTGATATCAAAATGGCTGTTTATAAAGAATAACGGAAAATAAATAGAATAACATTCATAACCTTACCGGCAGGAGGTGGGGATCGAACACTGGCTCGCTGCAGGGAACTTAAAAAAAACTTCACAGCCCGACGTGGGGCTCGAACCCACGACCCCGAGATTAAGAGTCTCGTGCTCTACCGACTGAGCTAGCCGGGCTTGTATAATCGAGGCTTTAAAGCAGTAACTTTTTTATCCGACTGCCTATGATTATACATTTTAAAATGTGTTGGTTGTGACATTTGAGTTATTGCTGCTCTACATCCAAATCAGTTTCCGGTCCAAATCATATCCACTTGATTCGACAGATAGTTCTGAATATGAACTAATTCACATTCCTTCTCCATGAATAGAAC